>WJBH02000182.1:0-57215 GCA_013167095.2 Daphnia sinensis | reverse complement strand
GTCGTGCATCACCCACTGTCCGTGATAAAGGACACAACAATTCAGTCATCTCGTTCTTTATTATGGACGTCAGTGGCAAATTTCTGGTATGCAACATTTTCATTTCACAATGGCGGCGCTAGAATGTCATTTGTTTCTATGATGTTGATATCAGGTCAGAATAAATAGATATCCCTATTGGATAATTTGTTTGATACAATAGATAGTCGCTAACATTTAAATATTCAATTAAATTAGCTGTTTGTTTTACCTTATTTACGTTATAGAATGCTGTAGATTGACGGCCATTTGTGGGAGAAAGGTTGGGAAGAGCAGGGTTGCTTAGCAACGATGATTTTTGTTATTTTCGTCTGATAGTCAGTCCAACTGAAAAGCACGTGAGAAAAACTTTTGGGTCTTTGCAATGTTCAAGACAATCTAAATCTTGCCGTTAATCTAATCGTCAAACGTAAATTCCTAGTCTGAAAAAGATGGAATTTGAAAAAGATGTAGTCTACAAACAGCTTGAAAGTGAAGACAAATCGACAAGAAGAGCAGCTTTGATTGATCTCAAGAAACGAGCGGAAAAACGACAACTCGACGAACATTTGCTGTCTGATCTGTTTGATCCCCTTATTAAAATCGTGTCCAGTGATAAAATTGACAATTTGAGAGAATATGCCTCCATAATTTTACTTGCGCTTACCACCCATGGAAGCATTAGTGCCACACAATTTCAGGCCTTAGTAAATTTTTCAGTTGATCGTTTTGAGGCAGAGCCCTCTGAAGAAATTCGGTTGACATTGGCCAAAGTCAACCACGCAGCCATCCTCAACCAAAATGTGCAACCAGTCTACCTTGAAAACTTGGAAAAGTTGACACAGCTGGTAAAACTGGCAGTCAGGGACCGCTTTGGAGAAGTTGTCAAAGAAGCCTGTGAAATCATCATAGCCTTATCTGAAAGAAACGAGTATTTTAGATTGCAAGCTGATTTCTTTGTTGAACCTCTGATGCAACATGTCAAAAGTCAGCCGATGAAAGTACGAGTAATGTGTGTCAAAGCTCTTGAGCCTGTGATGATTTATTCACCTCTGACTATTGCAAATATTGCACCTCAACTTGAAGTATTCTGGTCTGAGAGCAGCCCATTGGTCAAACTTGCCATGATTCGCACCATTGGCAAAGTTTCACTTGAAATTGAACCAGACGATCAAAATTTCCACCTGTTGTTTCCTTTGATTCTATTGGGGAGATGCAACGAATTTAGTGAAGTCAGTGACGAAGCTGAGAGGATCTGGCAGGTGCTAACAAATCAACCAGGTTAATCTTTAATCAGATCAAACTATAACTTTATTTCATAAAATGTTAATATTAAAATGCATTTTTCATTTTTTCACAGAATTCCAACGTCGATTTGCGAAATGTTTCAGCAAACTGGTACCTAAATTACTTGCAGACACCGAAAATTGGAACAACGATCTCAGAATTCAGTCAGCTCAACTCATTTACCAATTCGTACGTGAAATACCAGACAGGAAATTGGAACTGCCTACGATTATGGAAATCCTAGTATTTCAGTCGGGTGACGACCAAGCGCCTGTTCGCAATTGGGTAACACGTGATTTCT
Organism: Daphnia sinensis; assembly: GCA_013167095.2. Classification (NCBI taxonomy): domain Eukaryota; kingdom Metazoa; phylum Arthropoda; class Branchiopoda; order Diplostraca; family Daphniidae; genus Daphnia; species Daphnia sinensis. Next base: position 55,609 of record WJBH02000182.1, on the reverse strand, counting down.
AAAACGGCTTTTTAGATTGACAACATTTGCACTTTCCCTTGTGTAACTTCAGGCATGTAAAGCAGCTCGTCTCATTGGTGAAACTTGCGCATTAGAAGCTCTCTCGTGGCTTTCCGACCAAAAACAGGAAGATCCTGAAACCACCAACGCATCGGGCTTAACGATTTACAGTCATATTGTTCATGGATTCCTCAACGCTGTACAGTCCTATTATCCTGCGCGTTCTTTGGAACTTTGCGTTCAATTGGCTGTCAAATTTAGCTCTTTAAAGGTATGAAACGAACTTATAGTTGGAATCATCTTTTAATTAAAGACAAATCTCCAAAATCAGGATATTTCCTTACTCGAATGTCTGGAAACGTTGGTCGAAAAAGACGTGGGGATCCCGGTTGATTTGATGAATCAACTACTGTCCGTCACCTTATCTCTTGAAGGTTCCGACCAGTCAGATTTTCTTTCAAGGAAAATGAGTTTGCTGCAGCCAATAGCTTCCCGCCTGGGTTTCTCGAATATTGACACAATGATCCAGCAGCGTTTACCTTCCCTGCTTGCGTCGGAAGCCGATCCAGCGCGGTGGACGACAACGTCACCGCCGTGGAAGATTTTGCAATTCGTTGCCAGAGATATGAAAATGATTGACAATTTCGTTTTTGATTTACTCTGCCAAACTATCGCGGCTACCACGTGTCCCGAAATCAAACTCAAGAGCTTCAACATGTTGACCGGCTCTATGAGTCATATTCAGTGCACCGATCCAGCACAGCTCCAAACAATGTTGCTGGCCAATGTTAAATGGAAACCCGGTCGTTCAGCTTCAGTTTTACGGTCCTCTGCCGCATTATGCGCGTATGCAGCTGTCCAACACAACAAACTAGAAATCATTCCATCCAATATCGACGTTATAGCCAACTCCTTTGTGGACTTGGTGGAAGACGAAGCCGTCAATACTCGACTTGCAGCCATCAGAATAATTCAACGTTGTCTACTCGCTGGACGACCAGCCAATTTGGACTCTATACTGACGAGTATGCGAGATTTAATTTTAAAAAAAAATTAACAGAGTTGAATGTTGGTGTTTTTGTTCTGACAGCTCTGATGGGCCGCTTAAATGACGTCTCCAAAGATATTCGTCAAGGTGCCATGGCTGGACTGAGAGACGTGTTCATTCATTGGCGAGGACAAGGGGATCCTTGTGCCATGGAGGCAAAGTTTATCGATCTCGTCCGCGTACTGGCACGCGATGACGACCTACCTTCTAAAACATTCGCTGATGGTATCACTTTAAAAATACATTTCCGTTTATTAACGCCAACATGATCTTTGTTTTATTAAAACAGGAATTTTGCAATCAATGCTTGTCAATTTGAGTAAAATGGACATAACGGGTGAAAAAGGATCGGAAGTTGTTGAGTAAAGTCATTCTGAAGGAGTGGAAGTTGATGGAGACGGACTGGATTTAAGATCGTTATCATGGTTTTCTTTATCAGCCGACTCGCCTTCTTCGTCTTTATTTTCCACTGGCTCTTTTTGTACTTTCTTTTGCTTGTCAGTCACCCATGGCGGAGGTGCTTGATTTGGACATCTTCTCAAAGCAAATTTGTATACTTTAAAACCAGACTTGCCAACGCACAACCAATACTTTTCCACTGAATACAAACCTACAAATAGATATAATTTAATGGCATTTCTGTCTTTCATTTAAATAAAATATAAATCTCTGTTGTTACCGTCATAACGATAGCCGTATTCGGGAGCGAATTCAGTATTGGACTTGTAACCTCGAATTACGCGAACAGGTTTCCTTGTTTTGATGTTTAAGCTGAGGGCCAAGTTACCTTTGGTTAACGTTTGGTCTTTGCTTTGTGGGGCAGTTCGTAGATTTTTTGGCTTAGCTTTGGTACCATTGAGTGCTCGGCCACCTTCGCCCGTGTAAGTAAAACAATCACCCAGATCGACATCATCCTCGTAGCCGCCGGAAAGGGCAATTGAATAAGCTCCTTCAGGACCTATTAAAGATTTTAAAAGCTTGCAATAAAGGAAATTTGATGTAGAAGCTCAAATACCTCCATGAATTCCAGCTACAGGAGGTCGCATTACTCCATCGGCAGAGCACTGCATTCTCATCTCCCAAATTCTGCCAATCTCTACTCCTGGGACGGCACCGTAAAAGTTGACACGATTTTTTGGTACCACAATCTTCTGTTGTGGTCCTCTCGCGCGTTTTCTTTTTCGGCCGTCTCCATCCTCTTCGTCTGAGTCATCATCTTCGTAATCTTCTTCGTAATCTTTGTCATCTGAATCTCCATCCTTCACACCTTTTGAATACTCAGGAGTCTTTACGAAAATAATAGACCTTGATAATAAATGCTGAAAAATTTTGCAACAATTGAGAGATCAACCTTTCCAGAGATTCTAGAAGATTTTCTTAAACCATTGGTGTTCGTTCCAGCCTCAACACCATCTGGGCCTGCTACTGTTTCAACTCGAGGTTTCTTTTTAGGTCTTGGCTCAGCTGGTTTCCTCTCTTTTTGCTTAACGGGCTGTAAGGCTTCAAATTTGTAAATCTATTTGAAGATCATACAGGCAATATTTAAGTAATATACATTCTTTATGAACTTTATGTATTTAAAGACCTGTTCTTGACGAATGCTTTCCAAAATTCGACGATTTTCTTCCATATTTTTAGCCCGTTGCATTTCGTAATCGCTCATTTCATTTTGCTTAATTGGCGCCATTTCAAAACAAAATAAAGTCCTGAGAGTTGTACTGAAGGCAAACTAAAGACACTTGAAGAACAACCAGTCCAGTGCACCTCACCAGTCACACCAAACGATAATTACTAACAAGTCGAATGCCGATGACGATAATTTCGCGCCAAAATTCCTCACAGCCGTCTGCTTTTAATAATCGTAGCCAAATTTTGTTTTGTTTTTTAACATTCTAAATATTAAAACTGATTACCAAAATTCAAATTTATTAAAAAAATTAAATATTTTCCTCATTACCTGAGTAAGTTGTATTTATTTATTATTAAATAATTATTTTCATTTAATTCTAATATGACAACGCCTGCTTCATCTTTTTTCATACTCGCTGTTCCGCAGTCATGCAGTCTGTAACGGGCGCGAGTAACAAATTTTCTTCGATTTATACAGGTAAATGAGCTTGATGTTTCTATTGTCTATCGTATTTGACCAACAACTTTACACTGTTTACAGATGCTAGTGCCAATCCCTATAAAAATGACGTAAACAGCAATCAGTCTTCCACGACAATCATGACATCACCGGTATCGAAAACAATGATTTCGCCTCTTTCAACCATCCAGTCAACGTTGATTCCTTCTTTGGAAGGCATTGATCTGGCTGGTCGGATTCTTGAATGGCAACTTAAGAATGATAATCAGTTCCCTACACTCTCTGATCAGATAAAGATCGGTGAAGGTATTAACCTATTGACAAACGTTCTTTTGGTATCATAAGTTATCGTTTCAATCTGTATGTTGTAGCACATGGAGTTAGCGGCCTGTCAGATGTTGATTATCCTATGTTGGAAGTTGGCCCTAATGGACTACCTCTTCTCAGGCAGATGGGATTGGTCAATCGAATTCCCTTACCACCAGAATTGGTAGAACACTTTGGGCATATGCAAAGCTATTGCATGATGGGGCTCTTCCCTCTCATTCAACGTGCTTGGTTGAGCATTGACAGCGACATATATGTTTGGACGTATGAGGATGGGTAAGGGCATATCTACAGAATATCTATTGCAGAAACTTATTATTTATTTTATCGTTACACAAGGGGTGATTTGTCTTATTTTGATGGTCTGAGTGAACCAATTATTGCCGTAGAGCTGGTTCAACCGAAACCAGGCATCTTCCAGCCACACATCCAATACCTCTTGTGCCTTGCCACAACTGTAGAAATTGTTCTATTAGGAGTTAGTTTCTCCGGATCCAGTACTAATTACGAAGAAATGCACCTATTACCCGAACCATTGTTCGCCGTGCCAACAGACGGTGCCTATATTGTAACCATCACTGGCACGACCAATGGCCGTATCTTTATGGGAGCAAAAGATGGCTGCATTTACGAATTCTTTTATCAGGTATTACTAACAGCAAAACCTCGTTCTACAAATAATTCTAACTAGGTTGTGAACTCTTAGGCTGAGGAGGGATTCTTCAGTCGCAAATGTCGTAAAATCAACCACTCTAAAAGTACGTTGTCCTACCTGGTTCCGTCATTTATCAACGCGGCATTCAGCGAAGAGGATCCAATTGTACAAATGGTGCAAGATGAAACCCGACACATCCTCTACACACGCTCTGAAAAGGGAACCATTCAGGTCTATGATTTAGGCACAGACGGGCAAGCTATGACACGAGTGGCGGCCATAAATATCAATACCATCGTGCAATCTGCTGCTAATATTGCCAGGTATTAAACGAAATGTTGCCGATAGAAACGAAATTACTGAGTAAATATTCCTGTAACAGGACGGTGGATCGTTCGAGTTTTCGACCTTTGGTTGGCATTGCGCCCATCGAGTCGAGCGAATCGACCAACTTGCATTTGGTCGCCATTACTGCGTCAGGTGTCCGTCTGTACTTCAGCACTTTGCCCTGGCGTGCATTCAACGAAGCCACGCCTTCTAGCCGCCCGGCGACGCTTCAGCTGGTTCAAGTGCGTCTACCACCTGGTTACGCTGCCAATGCATCTCCTCAGCGTCCCCAACAAGTTCATTCGGCCCTTTATTCTCATGGAACCACGTTTTTAGCCACGACAACAGCCTCAGAGAACGATGTAGTCTGGACGTTATCCAATTCACTTTTTCCAGCTGCCCAGCAATTGTCAGAGACGCAAAACACGCTGGGGTTGGACGGAAAGACGTGGGCATTGGCAGAAGTTACTCCCAGCCTCAAAAGACAAGTTGATCCGTCAACTTTTGCTCCTCCAGCGCCTGAGCCTCCACTGATTGTAACGCAACATGCTGTGGCACCTCGAAAGTTCATTTTCCTAACGACTCAATGCTGCCACGTCGTCACCCAACTTAGGCCGGTGGACATTCTCCGTCAATTACTGTTTGACGCTTCAGGGCCGGACAGCACGGCCGTTCGTGCTTTTTTCCAGGTTCTGCGAGAAGATCAAGCCTGTGCCACTGCTCTGATTTTGGCATGTTCGACGAGCATCCAAGACTCCCAGCTGGCCGACTGGGCTGCCCGCGCCTTCTTCCTACTTGGTGGAGACGTTAAAGTTTCCCCCTCTCATATGGCTCATCCCATTTCGTCACCGGCCTCGCCATTTGTCGTCAATTCGCCCGGTCATCTGAACAGTACACCCAGCAACTTTCACCACCAACAGCCGCATTTCACTTTTAGTTCACCTGATCCTGGTGGAGTGGGTACATTCAACCCAAATGCCATTTCGACTCCCCAAATGCAACCTTATTCACCCCACTCGAATAACGTGGGGACTAGCAGTGGCGGCGCAGAGTTGGCAGACTATCAATTCTCTGGTCGACATAACGGACTCTACCTTTATTTCGGACGCATACTGAGGCCCCTTTGGCTTATGCCGCTGGCCAGAGATGTGGGAAAACCACACCAACCGTTGCTGGACAGTGTAGTCAACAGCGAAGAGTTACTAACTGTTCTGGGACAACTAAATGCTCTTAAAGGATTCGTTCATGCTAATATCCATCAAAACGGTCCGCAGAGCTACCAGTCCAGTGAGAAGGGCCGCCTTCAGGTATACTGGACATTTTTCATAGATTTCCAAATTGATGAGTTATCATTTCTTTTGTTTAATTATTAATATTTAATTCTTATTTTTAAATGAAAAATTGCAGGATGCTCAAATGCAGGAGAGGAAATCTCTGTTGGCCATGAAACAATTGCTGGATCATACCGTCGAAGTACTTGCCCTCTGGAAAGTGTTGTGCGATCACCAACTCCATTTGCTCGGCCAGTCATTGTCGGCTGAAATGCGGATGTCGCTCAAGACAACGTTGTTCCGCGACCTCATCCTTTCCGGTTCTGACACCTGCATTGGGCTGATCAACGCTCTGATCCATCGGTACTTGGATGATGCAGCAAGCACGGACGCCATCAGCGAAAAATTGCGGCAGGTCTGCCCGTCTCTCTACCGCAATGAGGTAACTGTTTACTTGCCAATGAATCTGAAGCAAAATTGTTGATTAAATTTTCATTTGAAAGGATGCTCTGTGTACTAAAGTCAACGAGCAACTTCTCAAGGCTCGAACGACCACCATGAGTCGCATGGACAAGGAGCGTCTGCTGCAGCAAACACTGGAAACGTGTAAGCAAATTCCGGCCCGCATCAATTTGGCGCATGTTTGCCAACAGTTGTCCGCTTGTCAGTACTTTGGAGGCGTGGTGGAGCTCTGCTGCGTCGTGGCTGAGAAGCTCGACCCGCAGCACCGTGCCCAACAATGCTACAGCGGCCAACAGGAAGATCCTGCCGCTGTGGAGGCGCTTTTGGCTCGTAAGAATTGCTACCAGCAAATGTGCCTTGTCTTGCAGAAACTGTACACGGCCGCTGCGTGCCATCCTCAGTCTCCCAGCGTGCCCAAATCACCCGGACCGATGGTACAAACGACTCCACAGGGATACGAAGAGGGCCTAAGCCCATTAGAAGCGCAGCGGTTGGCAGACGAAACCCTTTCTCTTGCTTTGCAATCGGATGACGAACTATGTCATGTTGCCATTTTCGATTGGTTGACGGACAACAAGTGGGACGACAAGTTGTTGGAAATTCAGTCGCCCCACTTGGAGAATTACCTCAAGAGGCAAACAGTTGGTCAGGTACGATTGAATTTATTAATGTGCCTAACTCTGGCCCAAATGAGTAATTCGAATCTGCCTTATTTTTGTTGTTGTTGTAGGTTGGTCAACAGCAGCAAACAGATTTAGTTGCAAAATACGATCTGTTGTGGAAATTTTACGAAAAAAGTGGCCAGTTTATCGCCGCTGCACGAGTTCTTTCCCGTCTAGCTGATGCCCACAGCACGGCCATAAGTCTTCCAATGAGAATAGAATACCTTTCGCGGGCCATTGTGTGCGCGCGAGCGGCTGAGACGAGCTCGTTCGGTAACGCCGTTCAGGGCCAGTTCCTCTACGAAATGGAGGAGAAGATGGACGTGGCCAAAGTCCAGTCTCAAGTGCTGGAAGCCGTCTCGAGGTTGCCCAGTCGAGATGCCGACACCATCAGTCGTTTACATTCCGACTTGCTCGACGTGACACAACTGTACGAGCAATTCGCTGAGCCCTTGGGTCTGTGGGAATGCAAACTGGCTATTTTGCACTGCGCCAATCATTACGACTCGGCTCTAGTGACCAGCATTTGGCAAAATATTATCAATGCTGAAGTCAAGAAACTTGGTAATGCCGACACTGAAACGAAACTGGCCACCCTGGGTAGCAAAATGAAAACGCTAGGTCGAACTTATGCCCAGTCAGAGCAATTTTTCCCTTTGGAGTTCCTCGTTAAAACCCTGGAAACATATTCAGTTCGCTGGAATGGCCCACCAGGTAAATTTCAATTACTTTCGTGTTCTTTCAAATGCATTTCTATCCATGTTTTCATTCTTAATTGCTAGGCTGGGTCGTTTCCATCATGCTGACGGCCGGAGTATCGTTCCAGCGTCTTTTTGCCGTTTACAATCGCCTGTACGGCGCAAAGGATGTCGTTTGGCAAGCTGAAGGCAAACCCAATCACTTGCTCAAAGTGCTGGCCGACATGTTAAATCGGCTTGTTGATTCCTCTACCGGAGGCTTGGCAGCCCTGGTGCCGACAGCCGATCGTCGAGCTTTGATAGGGCAGTGTGTCGAGGCCGTTGGTGTCTATTTGACGGATCTCTTCTGCACGACTCACGCCACATCACCTGCCCTCATAACCGAATTCCGCACTCTACAAGGCAAGTTAGAACTTTTGTAACGAATCTTTTTAAATGCAATTTCTTTCCTCATAGCTGTCATTCATCCCCTATTCTTTTTTCTTCTTTTCCGTTTGTTTGAAGCATTTTTTATTTCTCATTTTCGTGAACCCTGTATGTGTGCGCGAGGGCGAGTTCTTTTTGTCATCTACCATACGCCTCAACTCTTTATCCCATTCACTTATCACACCAATACATACCCAGCATTGTGTGGCTCTTCCGTGGTCTAAGAATAGACGTAATCTATGACTATTCAGCAGACAGAACGTGGTCACTTGGGAGGGAAACAATCTCTGTTTATAGATATAAATAAGCCTTGCAACTTCAATCAACTAAAGTAAAATAGCGTAATTTGATCGACAAAAATTCCACTTGTTGAAAGTCGCCAACGCGTTGAAAAAAAAACAGCCTTTTTTTCGAGAGAATTCACACAGCTTGCTCGTGCCTCGTGGTGTTTATCTAAAAGCAGACAGATTCTGTGACATGGCAGAGACTAGAGAGTGAATAAGCGGAATGGAAACATTACCCAAACAGCCTGAGAGGTACATAAGAGTCCATCTTTCTGATTAAAAATAACAAATAGCTGTATTTTCCTTTTTTGTGTGGCAGGTGAGTCAGCACTCTCAAATGGATCAAGATGATACCTGATTGTTCAGACAACTTCTGAATCATATCAGGGAGAATATTTTACACTGCACTGTACAACATTCAAGCAATTAAGCTCAAGGAAAGATTTGCTCACAACAAACTGTTTGACATTTCTATTTTTCTTTTTTTTTTTCAGTTGTCATAAGGGTGGTGGTCATGTTGCCGTGTCAAATGAAATTGACTGTAACATAGTTGACGAACATCGCACAGCTAATGTATTTGAATTGTACGAATTGCCCAGGAATGAAATTGCTTACCCAATGGTAAGTTCATCCGCTAAATGTATTACAGTGCAGTCTCAGGTCCTCTATCAACATCCCAGGTCTCAGGTATCATACCTGAGACCTGACCTGACTAGGGATGTTGATAATTTGATAGTTTCTGTTGTGTGTGTTTAGGGATGGAATTGTTAATACCGGTTAGTGTTGGTACGTCTAGGGATACGGATAGCTACAATTGGTAGCCATGGGTAGTTACAACAAGGCCTACTTAATGGATAAGGCCTGTAAGCTTGTATATTCCCCATGAAGGCGACAGAATTCCCATCCCTGCCCCTGTGAGAGCCAATCAGACGAAAAAAGGAGGCGAAGACTTCGCCATCTGGTGCTCAGAATCCATAAATAATATAAATGTTGAGGCATAAAATGAAAATAAGTGGCAGCGATGGGACTCGAACCCATGCCTCCGAAAGAAATTGTGCCATCAACCAGCGCCTTATACCACTCGGCCACGCTACTTCATATCGAACATATGTTTAACCAGGGATAAATAACCCTAAAGGATTATGAGCGCCAGATGGCGAAGTATTCGCCTCCTTTTTTCGTCTGATTGGCTCTCACAGGGGCAGGGATGTAGGGATCGGCCCCGACCTAAATCGGGGTGCTTTTTTGCCAATCGGGTTTTGCTATTCGGGGCGCGGGGAGGGGCGTTCGGGGTTCGGGGCGGAAATTTTCGAACCCCGATTACAATCGGGGTTTAATCGGGGTTTGTAATCGGGGATGCAACCCCGATTGTTATTAATCGATCCACTTGAAAACTTTATCGATGTATAAAAATCGATTATTATTACGGTAATCGGGGTACTCGCCCCGATTGCCCCGATCACAAACCCCGTAGGTCAGCAAATTTCGCACTTTTTTAAAATATCGCGCCTAAATCCGCCATTTTTGCAAATGGCGTCGGGGTAATCGGGTTTACCTCGGGTTTTGCCCCGCCCCGCCCTGGCTGACGAAATGCCAAACCGATTCAGCCCCGATTGCCTTTTTTCGGGGCAGGGCGGGGCGGGGAACCCGATTAGAGCCAATCGGGGCCGATCCCTACAGGGATGGGAATTCTGTCGCCTTCATGGGGAATATACAAGTTTACAGGCCTTATCCATTAAGTAGGCCTTGGTTACAACTACGAGTTCTTCAGTTGTCTTTTGCAACTTTTGCATCTTTTGCAGTAAGGAAATATTACCTTTATACGAGTACGTGTTTGTTATTTTCTGTTTCCGGGCACCCATTTAAGCAGTTTGATGATGTTCCAGCCTCCTTCTCAGGATCAACGCGTTAGGATGTATGTCTGGCATCTTGTTAAATCAGTGGCCCTGTTCCCATTGACTTATTGTGATATATGACAATTGATCACTCGTTATCAAGGATCTTGGCAAAGAAGACTGGCTGCTGGCGGATACCGCAACAATTCTGGTAAGAATCATGCGTTTATTATTTGTTATATTACAGGTAAAACACATGTCAGTTGTACGAGATAGGCTAGCAATTTTCATATAACTAGTAGACGATCGAATCTTCAACAGAACCATCCACATTAATCCTCGAATGCATCATATGGTCAATGATGCGGTTGACATTGTCATTTGGCTAAACCAGTGTCCTTGGCTAAAAGTCATCGGCTTTTCCGTTTGTCCTTTGCTCCAAGCCGTAGTATCCTATCTAACTAATCATGCCTTTTTTTTTTTTTTTAGAGAAGACAAAAAGTCTTGCTAAATCTGATTACACACTGGCGAGGAATGTATAAGTGTCCATCCTTCTAATTAAAAACTAAACAAAAAGTTGTATTATTATTATTATTCTCAATTATTAATTAATTAATTTAAATCTATTATTAATTTATTTTTATTAATTTATTCTTAGTTCTTGTTGAATTCTGGCACTCGAATACTCAAAAGTCAGAAATGTCATGAGGAATTTGAACGTAACTTCAAGACAGTTTACTGTTTGCCTTTCTTGAAGAAGTGGTGGCACCAAAAAGGAAACCGGCTGTCTATTTCAATTTGGGTGAGAATGTAATTGTTTTTTCTTCCTCTGTCTATTATCATAATGTTAGCCATCCCTGACCTATGTGTCATGAATGCATTGTTCTACCAGCTGAGCTACCCAATTCAGTGGGTCCATTTGAAAGACATTGGCAAGGCATCATCCTACGTGAACTCTAATGTCAAGGGAAACCTCAGCGTAAATGAAACATGAGTTAGTCACTAGTCGCTCCTCCATCATCCTTTGTAGTAGGCTTAGTTTTTGCTGGTGTCATAGTGACTATAAAATTTTTATATGCCCCATCGATTGTGGCAAGTATTTCGTAGAATAGTACGCCACTCCATTTGTATTCACGGATTTTAGCTTGTAAATTAAAGGTTTTCTTGGAAAGAAGGTATTTGCTGTGACAACAACTCTAATGCAATTTCCATCCATGTACATTGGGGATAATTTATATTCAACAGGAAGAAACTGTAGCACTCCATTGAATTCCAGAAAGGCTACGCGTTCATTCTTAGACGTCGACCGGGACGTTCCAGTCGTGGGAAATCAAACATGAATCTTCGTTCTTGGGTTGTAAGTAAGTTTAATTGCTCAATGGATAAAATGCCTGTGTCTGTAATAACTCATCCATTTACTATATGTTTTAATTTGATCAATTATGTTAGCAATGCAGAAACTTGACTTATTTACGTTAAAACATACCATGTCGAGCAAAAACTTCTTTATTCTCGGAACTACTCTTTCTTGAATTAAAGCTAATCCATTGTTGTATGACATTTTAATTGTAGATTTGATTCCACGAGGCTGGTGAAGAACACATGGGAAAGTCGTTTCAGTTTAAGTCGCAGCTCTATATGACTTGTGAATTGTTGGTGGAGCTACAGTTAACCTGTTGAACATGACAGGTATTTCCGAATTCTCTGCGTAATTCGTTTTGCTATTATTCTAACTTTTTAAATTTCTAGATGCATGATCCTCAATATCTGCCAATCTACAAAATTCATAGCATTGTGAATTTATGAAATGTGTTCTGTAAAAACCTAAAGGACTAACCCATGGTGTATGAAGCTCGAATTATCGTTGACGTGTAGCACGTTATGCCAATGTAATAGGTAATGGTGATAATAATTAGCGTTCGCCCTCAAAGAATATTATGTAATTATGATTTTATTGTCAGAAATTGTTATCGACTAGATGGTCTTGTGGTACGATTCTCGCTTAGGGTGCGAGAGGTTTCGGTTTCTAATCCCGGCCGAGTCCGATCTATTTAACCGCAATCGGATGTCGTTGTGGTACTTTTTGGAACGGTTAAGGGTTTCCGTGCTTACATGGCTCGCAAGGAGTTGGAGAAAAAGAACAATGAATAGAAAGTTTTGTAGTGCGTGTTCATCAAAATGCCAATTAATTTTCTTCGCGAAAATTGTCTCAGTGATATTATTTTCACTCGTCTGTACATTACCCAAAAACCAATTATATGCCGTGCCCTTACCTTTTGCTGCCATTTCGCTTTGAAATAGAGAATACTTAAAACAGTTAAAAAAATGCTGCAAAAAAAGAAAGAAAAAAGAGCAACGTTGGGCCGGTTGGGCTTTCGTACGAAAAAGAAAACTCACATCGTTACAAGGTTCCCGCTAGATGGATTCGTATTCATAGGACATAGGCAGTGCTTCGGGCCTTCAATCGGCAGACACAAAGTTTAGTCGCATGGAACAAGTGTTACTAGTCTAGTGCAACACAGAGTAGTGAAGCGAAGGCCAAAGTGTAGTCGCGTTAGAACCTACAACCTAGTTATCTTCCTAGCATGGTTAAAGTAAACTCTTGCATTTTCGCTTCCTGCTCTTTCGTAAATCATAAGGCTTTACGTACACCAGTTCCAATAAAATGAAGAAATGCTGTTCTGAAAGTATACTTAGATGGAAAGCAAACAATTTCCAGCATCCAAGTGTGTTCGCACAGACCAAGAATAGATTCAATTCTTGGTCTGCCACAACATGTTTACCCATCATAGTTCAGTAATGGATTCCAGCCTTCAAAGCCATCAATGGTGCTCAATCACTGAGTATAGTGTCACAAGAATTTCATGCAAGGTAATTTTGTGTAGGCAAGTTATTGGATATAGTGATTTACATTTTGTGTCTGTTGTATGTTTTTTCATTAGGACTTTGGTTTAACAATCCACAAGAATGGGCCACAACAAATCCTGTTTATTTTCCTGTAATCCACTATTTACGAGCACAATGTAAAAATGCTGGAATGATGGAATCCTAACTAGTCACATCAAAATCTGGCTTTATCCCTTCAGGTTACATGGAAAGATGGCTCGAAGAGGAAGTAATTCTGCCTTAGCCGACCCATTCCAAGTCATTTAAATCATGAACCGAAATAGTCCCAATCAGGCCTCAACTCCAGATCCAGACGAAAGAGCACATGAAGCATATGTTGTTCAGAAAATTCTTGATCGGAGGTTAGTTTGGAAATTATTTCTGTCCTAAATTACATTAGTATAAATGGGTGGCCTTGTGATTATAACTTCATCTTAATATCATAATAGGGAGAATGGTGAAGTTGAGCATTTCCTCTAATGGATAGGCTTTTCAGATGTTAGTAACGTTTGAAAGTGTTTTTAAAAAGCGAGACAAGCTAACCCAGGAGAAGAAAACTGTGCAGAAAACAGCAGAAGTGCAGGTTTGCTTTAATCGTTAAACTAAAAATCGTTAACTTCAAAGTTTTATTTTTATTTCTTTTTTTTTCCAGCCAACATACGCCTTAGTTTCGCCCGTCGCCCTGTCTTCGCCCCGCCCGTCGCCCAGTCTTCGCCTCGCCCGTCGTCCAGTCTTCGTGGTCGCCCCATCATCGTATTATTTTTCAATTCTAGTCTATTTAGAAAAAAAACGTTCTTGTGCAGTATTTTAACACTGTTTTATCTTTACAAAACCAGCCTCTTCTTTGCCTCACCCGCCATCTTGTCTTCGCTTCGCCCGTCGTCGTCTCGTGGTCGCCCCGTCATCGCCTCTTGGTCGCCCAGTCATCACCTCGCCCGTCATCACCTCGCCCGTCATCGCCTCGCCCGTCATCGCCTCGCCCGTCATCGCCTCGCCCGTCATCGCCTCATGGTCGCCCCGTCATCGCCTCATGGTCGCCCCGTCATCGCCTCGCCCGTCATCGCCTCGTCCGTCATCGCCTCGTGGTCGCCCCGTCATCGCCTCGCCCGTCGTCGCTTCGTGGTCGCCCCGTCATCGCCTCGTGGTCGTGGTATCATTGTATTTAGTTAAGTGTTTGTATTAATTATACCGTTGGCTGCCACGCCACCTTGATCCCCTTTTTTTTTTAGCTTATAGGGACGGGCCGCGCTGTTCTGTCCCATGGTCTCTGCCATGGGATGGGACAGTCGCCACTGCCCAAGATTCGCCTTCGGGCGACGTAGGCAACGCACCATTAGGGACTTTCCCTTTTTCGATTTTTGATGGAGACCTGGGGGTGTGCGTTCCCTTAAAGGTTTCCATCAACAAATCGCCCGGACTTGTCTTCGGACAAGTCTCCAAGTAGCTAGCGTAGATATTTAGTGGCGTGGCAGCCAACGGTATAGTTAAGTGTATATGTGTATGTGTTGTATGTTGTATTGTTAAATGTAAAACAGTGGTGGAATTGTGGGTGGATGGAGGGACAATAAAATATTTTTATACCTATTTCAGTTTATTTATATTTTTATAACCATGTAAGTTGGATGAGATAGGGACCGAACCCAAGACCTTTCAGGTTACAAGATTTGCCAAGCCAGTGCTCTACCACTGAGCTACCATCGTTATATTCGTACTAACTATATCTCAAACACATTGTCGTAACTTGAGACGTTAGTCAATAGACTATCTGTTATCATTGGGGGGGATGATAGGGGGGGTTGCCAGGTTGGTATCGCATCAGCCTAGGAATTCCGAGGTCTGGAGTTCGAATCCCAGTCAGGCTCCCAAACTTCCCAGGTGCAAGTCGAGTTGAGAAACTTCCCCGTTACGAAGTAACGGGATGGATATTTTGGCAAAGTTTCATATGATATCCAATAACAGATATTTTAAAATTGTTGATAGTGATTTACCGATTTAATTGGTTTGGTTAAACACTTTGCAACAGATTTTGATATTAATCATTACCACATTTAATATTTGTGATCTTTATTTCGACTCATTCAGGATTTGAACCTGCAATCTTCGGCGTACCATGCCGATGCTCTACCACTGAGCCATGAGTCATACAATCGAGTCGACTATATCTTCGGGTCAATTTAGTTCAGTAAATTGGACTTAGAATAATTTTGAAGCATAATTCTCAATAAATATACATTACAATACAAACGTTCGCCTTTGATCCAATTGAGAATAAATGAACTCGATATCATATTCATTAAACTTTTCCGATGCCCGGTTTTGAACCCGAGTCTTTCAGATCCGCAATCCAACGCTCTACCACAGAGCTATGATCCTGACAACAAAACCATCAAGATTAGAATAGAATTGCGTGCCTACACAAATTACCTTCACAATATTTTCTTTTCATGTTTTCTTGTAATAGTGAAAAGTAGAATGTGTCTCATGGCTCAACGGTTCAGCATCGGCAACGCAACACGATAGTACCAGGATCAATCCCGAAAGAGGTAACTTAAGTTCTACTACACCTAGTACACCGATGTAACCAAAGGTAATAAATAATTAAAATACATTCTACAAATTAACAAGTAGCTCTTAAATGTGTAATTCAAATATGTACTACCAAATTACCAAATCAAAGATTCGAAAGTCAACGGTGGTACTGTAGGGGCACACCGAAATTATCAGGATCCAGGCCTTTACGTAGATTTCAAGTTGAAGAAATCCCATCCTTAACGAAAAAAAAAAAAGGAAAACATAAATAATACACAGCATACAACACTTAAGTTGCCAAGACAAAAATTTAGTAATTACCAAACACAAGATGATACAAGTTTTTAAAACTAATGTTAAACAATTTTTTGTATTAGAGTTTTATCATATAATTTTATTATACTATCAGTTTGTTAAAAAGACATTGAAAATATCACAACGGTTTTATATATATCTTGCATTTTTTGGAAGTGACTGTGCGTTTTCTCATACCTTACATCGTTCACAAATATTGTTAGAACATTTTCCACCGCATATTTCAAATCACGCGTACCAGTCCGTGCGATGTAAACTATGCAAAATATCCTTGTTTGTTGTGACACATTGAATTACACAACTGTGTTCTTTCATGATCACACGACACCATTTGACCCAGAAACGTTACAGCCGATGATCTAACTCATCTTCTTAGGCGGGGTTGAAAATAATCCTCACTTCAGTTGAACGAGAACAATCATCCACTGAATCGTCACACGGGACACGAGCGTAATGTTTCGCCACGATAAGTATCTACTCAATGACACATGTCTCCAAAGTCTCCCAGCCTTTTTCACCATCTTCATCGGTCCCTGTAAGCGGGAAAATGCTTATCCTTTTATTTCCACTACAGATGTTATTCACTTAGCTGACAAATGGTAAATCCGTTCTTTGCTGGGGTGGAGATGTTATGTCTACCATTCAAATCACTACTACTGTAAGCTTGCCCCAGTTGATTGGCTCGGCAACGACAAACAATTGCAGAAATTTCCTGAAAGGAAACAGAAAACAGAATTGATTTAATTAAGGAAATAACTAAATAGATAAGAACTTAATTATAGGTCACATCTACAGATCTACAAAATCTTACAAATCTCAATTTCAATTTTTTATTTTATATTATTACTGTACAAACAGTAATGAAAAAGAAAGACCAAATGCATATATGCATCTTCTTAGGGTAACAGCCATGAGTGTCAATAGATTTGCAGTTAGTTTTTTGGTAGGTACATGATCAACCCTAATATTGTCATAAACTAAACTACATTACCTTAATTCAAATATTTCTAACCGGTGCATAAAATCTAGCTAAAAAACTGGCCGAACCACGGGGTTAAAGTGCAGTGAATTTCACTACTCCGTGCAAGGTATAACCGTAACCCACAGTGCTAGACGATTTAGGTTCAACGAAAATTGACATCGATGGGGGAAAAGGAATTGACACATTTATATATATTCATTCCAATTAAGAGTACAATAAGCAAATGCCAATTTGGCAATACTTAACTTGTGCCATCTTCTATTTTCCCTTTCCTCCGGCTGGATGATAATTTTCAGTGTCCGACACAGTGCCCACCACCGTATACATTTCTATCATGGGTGATGATAAGACTCTCCTAGATGCATAAAACATTATTAAACTATTAATTTTAAAATCACACATCATAAAATGCTGGACAAACCTCGTTGTTCCGGCAACAATCCTCGATATCCAGTATCCGCATCAGTGGTGCTAACGCCCTTACCCCGCCTTGTGTAAGACAGCAGACATGATTTGTCACATCATAAAAAAAAAAAAAACTTAAATTCTCTACTTTACAATCCTGGGGAACGACCTCGTTGCTTCGGCGACGATTCTCGATTTCCAATGTCCTTCGTCCTTTTTAATGATAAGACTCTCCTACCTACACGGAAAAAAATAAACTAAACTAAACAAAACAAAAAAAAAACAATAAACTTTTTAAACATATACCATATAATTCTGGTTGATGATATTGTTATTCCGGGGACAATCCTCGATGTCCACCTCCTCTTCGGCGGTGGTAAGCCCCTCCTCGTTACACGGGGAAAAAATAACAATGAAAGAACTAAAATTCGTAATAAGAAAAATAAATTTTAGAACACAAACGCAAAAACAAACCTTGGAAGACTATTAGGTTGATGCCAGCGGAGATACCAACGGAGATATTCCCTTCCCACCGCATACATCTCTATCATGGGTGATGATAATATTCCCCTAGATGCATAAAACATTATTTAACTATTTTTTTTTTTAACAAATCATCTAAAATGCTAGACAAACCTCGTTGTTCCGCCGACAATCCTCGATATCCAGTGACCGCATCAGTAGTAATGACATCTTCCTAATTACATAAGACAACAGGCATGATTTCGTACATCATAAAAAAAACTTAAATCTATTTCCTTACAATCCTGAGGAACGACCTCGTTGCTTCGGCGACAATTCTCAATTTCAGTGTACTCTTCAGTTCTCTCCTGAACGAGATGAAACAGAGAAAAAAAACGATTTAATAATTCTGTAAACAAATTTGGGTTCGTTAGTTGGAAGGGTTTGGGGATTAATAGGGGATTGGCAAATTGCGAGAAGAGCTGAAAACATGATAATTGCATACAATAATTTGCCAACAAATACTACTGGCAAATATCGCATAAATAATATAAGAGTTCAGGTAAAGGGCAGAGGTTGTGCTATACCTAGATAACGAGTTTCAATTACGTTTTATTTAAAAATAGAAAGGATGGTCACAACTTAAACTTATGCTTACTTATCTTAAACTTAATCTACGTACTACTTTAACAACTAGATTTATATTACTATCCAGTTAAACCCAGCTTGCATATGTAACTAATCAAAACCAGTGCAGGGCCAAATCTAGTGCTCACACGGTGCGTTATTAGTGTGTGATAGATAAATCTACAAATTCTGAATCACATTTCACTTGTAACTATTACAGAACTAAAGAACTCTGTCCACGTGCAAAAGTTCTATGAATACACCCAGTGATCTTTATAAAAACTAGAATTGTGCACAACACAACAATCTTGAAAACAACAACAAAGCACAATATGAAATAAAAAAATGCCAATTTGGCAATACTCATCTGTCCCATTTTTGTTTGTCGTCCTAGTGGGCGAATCTCTTTATAGCAACGACACTCTTAGACAGCCAGTGATTTCCTATTGGTGATATATAAAATATAAAAAGATATTTAAAAAAAAACAACACAACGAACATGGTTATATAATTTATTATATTAAAAAAAACCTGGCGGATTCGAGGCGATAATTTCCTTCCTCCAGCAACAATCCTCAATGTTAAGCGTCCGCTTCAGTGGTGGAGGAACCCTCCTAGTTTTCACAAGACAAAAAGCATTATTATACATTTCTTTTTTAAAACTTTAAATTTTATACCTTAATATACTGAGTGAAAACCTCATTTCTCTGGCGATCATCTTCAATGTTCTTCATCCTTTACAATGATGATAACACTCTCCTACTTACAGAAAAAAAATGATTGTGAAAATGATTGTGGTCGTTGACTCCTAGTTCAAGAAGACAAGCATGATAAGACAAATCATTATTGAAAACTTAAAATTTTTTACTTAACAATCTTGAGCAAAGTTTACGTTTCTCCGGCAATGATTTTCTATGTCCTTCGTCCTTTTTAGTGATGATAATTCTCTCCTAATACTTACATACAAAAATAAAAAGGTTTAACAATCAACTTTTTATACATATACCATAAAATTCTGGTCGATGATCTCGTTATTCCGGCGACGATCCTCGATGTCCAATTCTTCTTCGGCGGTGGTAAGCCCCTCCTAGCTGCACGTATACATTTCTGTCATGGGTGTTGATGGAACTCTCCCCTAGATACATAAAACATTATTAAACTATTAATTTTTCAAACACACATCATAAAATGCTGGCCAACCTTCGTTGTTACGGCAACGATCTTCAATATCCAGTGTTCGCTTCAGTGGTGATGACAACCTCCTAATTACATAAAATAACAGACATGAGTCCTAAAAGAAAAAAAAAAACTCAAATCCTATACCTTACAATCCTGGGGTACGACCTCGTTGCTTCGGCGACAATTTTCAATTTTCCACTCCCTCTTCGGTCGTGCTTCACTATACCCTATCCATTTCGGCGATGTTAGGGCTACCGACTCCTCTAGATACATAACACATAAATTAAACCATTGTTTTTAAAACTTGCACCTTAAAATGCTGGGCGATATTCTCGTTGCTTCCCTCCTACATACACACACAAAAAATGTATATCCACGAAATAAAAAAAAAAAAACATGTAACTTACCCAAGAAAACCCTCTAATGACTCGATGGTCCTCGACGGCCAACTTCCTCATCGGCCCGCAGAGACTAGCACAGCGACAATTCCCAATTTCCCACTATCCAATAGTCTTCTTCGGTAGTGTCATAAATCTATCTAGATACATAAAAACCCAGAAATAACATTCATTTACATTTAAGACTTTAAATAACCTTTAAGTCCCTGATGATAATTCTAGTGTGGGCCTGCCGACGATCCTTGAAGTCCAGCAATCTCCCTCAGGGGGCGCAGCAACTCCGCTAAATACACACAAAAAAAAAAAAAAAAAGAACACGTTAAGACAATTTTATTTTTAAGATAAATGGTAAAACCTTGACGTTTAATAATTCGGCGACCTGACAATATCCACGATTACCAACACCTCTTCGGTGGTAATGAGTCCCTTCTAGTTGAAAAAAAAATAACAATAATAAATGAACTGAACATTCGTAGTAGGAAAATAAGATTTTAAAACACATACCCGACTGATCCTGTCAACAATCTCCAGCGACGATTCTTGATGTTCAGCGTCCTCTTCAGTGGTAGTGAACTCCTAGTTCCACAAGACAAGCATTGAAGCATAATTAGATACATTTTTTTAAAAACTTAAAATTTTATACTTAAAAATCTTGAGCAAAGATCACTTTTTTCCGGCGATAAGCCTCCATTTCCTTCGTGCTTTTTAGTGATCGGCGACAATCCTCAATAGTGTCCGTCAAAGTGTCCGCATCAGTGGTGATGACACCCTCCTAATTACATAAG
This sequence comes from Daphnia sinensis, assembly GCA_013167095.2. NCBI lineage: Eukaryota > Metazoa > Arthropoda > Branchiopoda > Diplostraca > Daphniidae > Daphnia > Daphnia sinensis. The sequence goes on along the minus strand of WJBH02000182.1, from coordinate 34,957 downwards.
ACAACAGGCATGATTACGCACATCATAAAAAAAATTTAAATCCTATATCTTACAATCCTGGAGAACGACCTCTTTGCTTCAACGACGATTCTCGATTTCCAACTTCCTCTTCGGTCGTGCTTTGCTATACCCTATCCATTTCGGTGATGTTACGATTACCGACTCCCCTAGATACATAACGTACAGGATTAAACCATTAAATTTTAAAACTTACACTTTAAAATGCTGGATAATGTTCTCGGTACTTCCCTCCTACATACACACACACACAAAAAATGAATATCCACCAAATAAAAAAAAAACATGAACTTACCCAAGTGAACCTTCTAATAGCTCCGGAGATGATTCTCAATGTCCCAACTTCCTCTTCGGCCCGCAGAGACTAACTCCAGCAACAATCCCCGTTATCCAATGGTCCTCTTAGGTGGTGCTATGAGCCTATCTAGAAAACCCATTAATTACATCAATTAACATTTTAGAGTTTAAATAACCTTCACTTCCTGCTGCTATTAATCTAGTGGCCCTGCCAACGATCCTTGAAATCTATCAATCTCCCTCAGGGGGCGCTACAACTCCGCTAAGTACACAACAACAAAAAAACGCATACGTTAAGATAATTAAATTTTTAAGATAAATGGCATAAACATAACAACGGTTAATTCGGCTACCATCGGCGAATTCCACAGTCCACTTCAGTTCCCTCCTGAATGAGATAAAACAGAGAAAAAACGGATTTAATAATTCGAACAAATATCGTGAAACAAATTTCAATAACATTTAATTCTAACGTTACTGTAAACAAATTCGGTTTCGTTGGTTAGAAGTCTGAGTTTTTGGGGATGGATTGATGGCAAAGTGCTATGCCTAAATAACGAGTTTAGATTAGGCATTATTTTAAAATAGAAAAGGTAGTCATAACTGAAACTTATTCTTACTTATCCTACATTTAATCTACGAAGTTCTATTTTATCTAGACTTATATTACTACCCAGTTAAACACAGCTTGCAAACGCAACTAAACAAAACCAGTGCAAAGGCAAATTTTGGTGCTGATACAGTGCGTTATTAGTGTGTGATAGGTGAATCTACAAATTCTGAATCACATCTAGCTTGTAACTACTACAGAATTACAGAACTAAAACCACGTGCAAAAGTTGTGTGAATTACTACACCCGGCGATAAATCTAGACTTGTGCACAACGTGCAGGTGGACGAGCTACTGAATACTGATCTTGAAAAAGTAAAACGTGGTCTTGATCCCCCAACCCCTGCCCCTTTTTTTTTTTTTTTACGAATTGCCCGAGGTTATTCACCTTTTCTCGATGAATGCAAAATATCGGGTCAAACGAGGGGGAATGGCCATATCCCCGAGCGCACATGAAAGAAATACAACATTTTTCTTGCAACAGCTGTTGACCTTCAAAATTGGTTACCTCTACCCCAATAACTTCAATTCCTGGAAAGGCAGTGGACGTGGAACGTGTCTCGTGTGTATATAAGGCGATATACAATTCTTCATTTCAGTCATGCTTGGATCTTGCACTGCAACTATCCAGCTGATTCAAATCTACCAACAATTGACAGGTAAGTCTATGTTTCCTTCCATTGTTACTTAATCGTTAGTTGAAATTACCACATTTACAACTTACATTACAAAATTGTTAAAAACTTATGTAAGCTAATGCATGTGCTAACTTGTCATTCTTTTTTAACATAGATATACTTTTACTCTAGATTATAGCTAATTGTTAGCTCGTTAACCTGTAGAGGTGAACTTTAATCATTATTTTCTGATCCGAATTAATCTTATTACACACCTGTAGATGTGAATCCGCTGAGCAGTGCTGAAGATTCTAGACGACCTGTCTGCTGTATGTTCCTGCTTCGCAGACGTCACACCATTCCGCAAGAGCGTTGTTTGTTAATCTGCAACAATTGTGAAACATTAATATGTTAATGGAAAAGAGAAGCTAAAATTTTCTAATAATACTATACATTGAAACTATCCAATTGCCTCCTTAATGTACCCGTCCCGTGCCACCCGTCTATCGAAACAAAGTTCATATAATATTATCATACATTCTTTAATAAAAAGAAAATCTTTTACTTACCAATTTCATAAATTGATCTTGACCTTGAATGACACCGATCAAATAACGGCAGCGAACGTACTGCTTGGTCCTGGGATTTTTTCTTTTTTCTAATTCTTAGACTGATTTAGAAAAAAAAAACGATCATTCATACAAGAAATTTTTCATTTTCAAAGAAGAAATAATAAAAACCTACCTCAGTACTTGATTTGGCAAAGAAATAACTCAAACACAACGGCCTGCAATTTAAGAAACGAAATAAGAATAACACTATTGATAAACTAAAACACACTGGTTCCAAAAAAATATCTATATACCTGGATCAGAAGAACCGTCAAATTTTTAAACGGATTAAATCCCTTCTCCTTCATGAACTGTTGAATTGTGATGTTCAAGGTCATAAATGTGGAAACAATACCCTGGTGGATTTGGTTGTGGATATTTTGTTTGGCAAATAAAATGAATTAAGGAGAAAGGATTTTTGTGTCAACGCAACATCGACATGTTCAAGTTTTCTTACGTTATTTAACTAAAAGTCGAATTTGAGTTAAATAAGGTAAAATAAATCGATTATCAACCTCCAAGTACTGCGATTTAACAAACCTGGCAGCTTGGCGGGATTACCCGCGTGATTTTCAAGTGTGGCACCCACAGTACCATATCAAATTCCGGACCATTTAGTGTTATCAGTTGATATTTTATAGTTTGTTTCATATTTCAATTCATTGTTAAGCTGGTGGAAATTGACTTGTACTAGAGATGTTATTTTGTCGTCAGCCAATAGCAGAGAATGGCCTAGAAAAGAAAACATTTAACTTTCCAACTACTGTTGACAAATCAAGGTGATCAGAATATACCCTTAAAAATTCATGGTGATATGAACATGATGAATGGTATGGCTCTGAAGAAATAAATAAGCAGGGGTGAGCCTGGAGCCGAAAGCCTGGCTGAATCTGTTTCTATAACTGCAATGTCATCAATGTACTAGAATTAATGATTTGTTGGTCTGAAGACGAAGAATGACTTTACTTTAATGGTAGCCCAAACTGTGATGCTAGTTAGCATCGACAGTGTGTAATATGGGTCACAGATTGTAAGATCAGAGAACCAAAACAACCCTCCATCTTTCATGCTATCTACTGATGTGTTTGCCATACCCTTTAAGGCAAAGAAAAAACTTGTAAACACAGGTGCCTGCAATTTACGAAACGAAAAAATAGCAGTATTGATAAATTAAGACACACTGGATATCAAAAATGTATCTGTATACCTGGATCAGGGGGACCGTCAAATTTTTTAACAGATTCAATAACTTCCCCTTCATGAACTGTTGAATTTCATACACCATCTCTTCGCCTTAAAGAAAGAAGACAGAAATACTTTTCCAACTTAAACTGAATATGGTCAAGTACATTGATTGGCATTTCCAGATTGTCCAGCATCTGTCATCTTTTGCTTAAGGACTAGCAATTTTGGCATACTTGTCATTTTGGCTGCATTTCTTTGGGCTTTGACTCCCAAAAGAAACATTAGGGAGCAAAAAGTCAGGACGCCTACAGATGCAAGTAAGTTATTATAAAAGAAAGGAACCTGAATAGCAACAATTTTACCTAATGCAATTAATTGAATTTTGCCTGGCTCAATCGGTTGCTAATTGCAATGTTATGTTGATCAGAAGAAGAATGACTTTACTTCAATGGTAGCCCACACTGTAATGCTTAATAGCATTGGCAGTATGTAATATGGGTCACAGATTGTAAGATCAGTGAACCAAAACAACCCTCCATCTTTCAAGCTCTCTACTGACGTGTTTGCCATGCCCTTTAAGGTAAAGAAAAAACTCATCAACACAGGTGCCTGCAATTTAGGAACCAAAAAAAGAATAACAGTATTGATAAAATAAAACACACTGGATATAAAAATGTATCTGTGTACCTGGATCAGAGGAATTGTCAAATTTTTAAATGGATTCAATCCCTTCTCCATCATGAACTGTTGAATTGTGATGAGTAGGATTAGATCATGAATGTGCAAACCATACCCTGGCGCAACCAGTTGTAGAGCGGAAATCTGACTGAACTGGGGCGGGCGGACAATGTTTCCTTGTTGAAAAATTGAGCGGTAACTCCTAATAAGGCTGCGTTGCCTAAACTTTATTAATCTAATGGTTTTAAAAAGATAAAGAGAAGTAAAATTATAACAACTTAACAAGATTTGGTTGTGGATCTTTTTTGTTTGGCAATGAAATATTAAGGAGAAAGGATTTTTGTTTTAACGGAACATCGATATGTACAAGTTTTCTTACCTTATTTAGTACTGCGATAAAACAAACATGGCGGCTTGGCGGGATCACCCGCGTAATTTTCAAGTATGGCACTCACAGTATCAGATCAAAATCAGGACCATTTTGTGTTATCAGTGGATATTTTATAGTTTGTTTCGTATTTCAATTCATTGTTAAGCTAGTGGAAATTGACTTGTACCAGAGATATTATGTTTGTCGTCAGCCAAAGGCAGAGAATGGCCTAGAAATGAAAACATTTAACTTTCCAATTACTGTTGACAAATCAAGGTGATCAGAATATACCCATAAAAATTCATGGTGATAGGAAAAATGATGAATGGTGTGGCTCTGAAGAAATAAATAAGAGGTGAGCCTTGAGCCGAAAGCCTGGCTGAATCGGTTCCTAACTGCAATGTCATCAATGTACTAGATTAAATGATTTGTCGGTCTGAAGACAAAGAATGACTTGACTTCAATGGTAGCCCACACTGTAATGCTAGTTAGCATCGACAGTGTGTAATATTGGTCACAGATTGTAAGATCAGTGAATGAAAACAACCCTCCATCTTTCATGCTCTCCACTGAGGTGTTTGCGATGCCCTTTAAGGCAAAGAAAATACTCATAAACACAAGTGCCTGCAATTTAAGAAACAGAAAAAGAATAACAGCATTGGTAAACTAAAACACACTGGACATAAAAAATGTAGCTGTATACCTGGATCAGAGGAACTGTCAAATTTTTAAACAGACTCAATCCCTTCTCCTTCATGAACTGTTGAATGTCATATGCCACCTGTGTGCCTCGTAGAAAGAAGACAGAAATACTTAAGATTTACAATGTAAACTGCATGTGCTCAAGTACATTGATCGGCATTTCCAGATTGTCTGGCATCTGTCATCTTTTGCTGAAGGACTAACAATTCTGGCATGTTTGTCATTCCGGATGCATTTCTTTGGGCTTTGAATACCAAAGGAAACATTAGGAAGCAAACAGTCAAGACTCCTACAGATGCCAATAAGTTATTATGAAAGCAATGAGCCTGAATAGCAACAACTTTACCTAATGCAATACAAACCCACCAAGGAATATTCAAATCAATGTGCAACCATTCCAAACAAGTTTGAATAAGGCCACCTGGTGATATCCCTCCTTAACCTATTACTGCAAATGTAAGTTTTACCAAAGCGCTTAAGGCAACATCCTCTGAAATCACTTCCATTGGTGTTGGTACTGGCGGAGGGGCAGGTATGTCAACAAATACCTAACAGACAAATATAACAAGATCAGAAAAGAAAACAAACAAACAAACACACAACGTTTACTGAGCTTGTTGTAGAAGCAGCTGGCGCACTGGTGAGTGATGGTCCATTCAACACATTTCTGGCGTACATGCTGAAAGGCTCAGCTGGCGTTGACTGCAAGGTTTGACGTTGAAAACTTGTAGGTGAAGCCTTGACTGTCTGCATTGGCTGAAAAATACAGAGGGAAAAATCTGAACCTGTCCAAACAAAATGGCGACTGGAATATGAATCTCAAAATGTCTGTCCACTTTTCTTACCCAGCCTGTTGCCCTCCTCAAATCCTATTGGTAGATGGCAAAATTTCAGCCATTATGTTCGCCAAAAGAGCCGGACAGGAATAGCTCCATAATCCTGTAGTTTGCAAGACATCAAATTTTTAGAATAAGAAAGAAGGGGATAAGATTCTTTTATTTTAATGTTGTTAAAAAAAAAATACCCGTACTATTTGCTGACACTTTGTGAAGACTTTTAATTGGCGGTAAAATGTGGAGAGCAGACGAATTTTTACTACATCATTGCCATACTTATATAACTATTTTTACGAATTATAAATTCATTTTATTTCAAAATCCGGCAACAGTGTTTCACCGGAAATGCAGTAACATAGATCCCTGGCTGCTCCACTTTGCCTATTTTCCCTCTGAAAAAAAAAAAGGTGACCATTTTTGGAGCACTACCTTTTCCCGATGAGAGCGCCTCTGGTGGGTGTGTTGCAGCAGAGTCTGATTTGTAGCCAGATGGCGATCGCAGATTGGCAGTTGTTACAGTAACTGTTCCTTCACATAGAAACGGACTACACTTTTATCCAATTAAAACGGAATGCTTTCGGTATTGAAACTTACTAAAAATAGACTTCATTATAGCTAACTGATATCGAATTACAATATTACAGGATTGATATGTTCGTGTACGCAGTTACAACTACATGAAGACTAACGAAGTTACATATGAAAATCATCTAATCTGATGTGCGAAGCGTTCTACGATGTTGTTGGAACGGTTGTATTGAGGCTACCGCTTTAAATACTCGCTTTTTCGAGATCAATAGCACGTTCACCTGCACATTGTGTACAAGTGCAGATTCATCGCGGGGCGTAGTAATTCACAGAACTTTTGCACGTGAATAACCTGCCCCCGGAAGCAGAGTTGGCTCTACCCTGGATCGAGATAGAAGTGACGTAACGCATTTCACAGCAGCAAGTATACAGTACTTGTCGATATCGTCGTCGTCGTTGCCGTCATTTCAGAAGGTAAGTAGTTAAAGTTAAAGTAAAGATAGTTTCAAAATCCTGAGGTTACTGTCACTTGTCGACTGCCTCGATGCTAGTCAATAACAGCAACGTAACCAAAATGCCGACACGGTTCATTCTTTTGCGTTTGGATTGATTGTAAATTTACGCAGAGCACAGTTGTATTTCGTGCCAAGTGGCACAGCCGTCGCAAACAGTTTGTTTCGAATTTCGTTTTGTCATTGAAGTTTATATTGCCAATCGTTCATTCGTTCTGTTCGATTTACAGTAATCGATAATTTCACTCACTACTCTGACTTTATAAACCGGTTCTTCTCTACTTTGTTGGTTAATCATTTCGGTGAATTGCATAGATAATGTTTCGTTTTTAGTTCGATTTACTAATTTTTTTTTCTTGTTGCAGGGTGGATTATTTTTTTATTACAGCCGGTGGCATTTTTAAACCAAAAATTCCGAAGAGTAAGATATTAAAATGTTGTGCATGCTTACTACACCAGGAAATTTATTGTAATTTCTGTCGCATATTTTTGCAGGGAAAACAATTTTTGATTTCATACTGATATGGATGAATGTTTCCTACGTCATCACGTTTTGAAATCATGCAGTTTCCGCCATCGCAAAAGCATGCTTGAGTGGAGTAGTCTGGATTGTTGCACAGAGGCGATGATGCATCACAGCAACCAATGTTACTTATACCACAAGTAAAGAGGCCTGTATAAGAACATCAGCATACACGTCCCGGAGGGGCAGGCTAGCTAATTTCGCAACTGCCGCTGTGATAAATAATCTCAAGGATTCACCGAACAGAAGATCTGAATTCAAAGCATTAGCACCACAAAGGTAATACGTTCAATAAAATAATAATAATAATGATAATCAACGGTAAAACGTTAAGCATTATAAATTTGCGAAGCGGTTTTCTTCGTGTTACATTTTACGTAGAAATTGACTGAAGACAATGGAAAACTACCTGTTGAAAAATTTGTCGAAGAGAAATTGGAACCAAATAAAGATACACATTTTACATCCGGTAGAGGGAACGGCGCCGGAAGAACAGCACCTCCCAAATGATTTCCATTCTAAGGTATATTGCCAATAGTAATTTTTGATATCAAACGAAGCCATTTGATGTTAAAATGGTAAACAAGTTGACACAAATGACCATTCAAATGTTAAATTCGATTTCTTGGCAAGGATTTAACAGAATTATTATTTAAAAGGCTACCAACAAACCTGCCCCATAATAAACAAAAATGCACAACTCGCGTACCAGCGACCTGTCACACAAGTTTTCTCGCATTTTTTAAATCAAACCTGTTAAAAAGAATTAAGACTAACTCTTGTGTCATTTATGTGAAAAACTTGACTGTTTTTATTATCTTATTGCTCAAGTTCTGCATCTTTAAGTCTTATGCTGCAACTTCCTTACTCTTGAACACTTGCTGCGCTCCAGCCTTATTGGCATGTTCATTTCTTGACATCCTGTTAATGGATTTAATATCTTTAATTCGTAATTCGTGTAGTTAATAATGCATCTGACAAAGCTTAAAATTGGTTAGCATCATGCAAATAAATTCAAGTGTGTCTCACTCTCATTTATCTCAGTAGCAGACAACAATTTAGTATGGACATCTAGTGGACAATTTTCAGACTAATTGAATGTTGACATCCCTTAAACGACAGCTGATAGGGTGTGACGTGTGAGTCTAAGTGATCCATTAAGTTTGTTTTCTTCGCTACTTTTTGTGTTCCCATCAATAATTCACCTGTTTACTAAGTGTGTGTTATATACTATCTAGTAAGTTCAGTTTCATGTGACTATTGGAAAAAGAACAGTAAAAAAAAGTTTTTTTTCTGTCTCACAGTTTCCCTTGCCCAGGCAAGCCATCAAACCACAAAGTTGCTAGCAGCCTAGGTTTGCCACTTTTCAACATGCTATTTCTTTTAGAGAGGTACTTATATTCTGCCTGCTACCAAACCAATCGGTATAGTTCCCTCATTCACTATCAAGGATGAAACAATTTCAAACTAAAATCAACAATGATGTGGACGCTGGCAGTAGGCATACCAACAATAGAGGTAAATCAACAACATAAATTATACAGAAATGAATGCCATGCTTTATTCTGGTATTGCCTATTGGCTCATGGCCTCGTGTTAGAGAATGCTGATGCATTTCTTCAACAAGAGCTGGACATTTACTTCTTCGACACCATCATCCTTTTGGATATTTCAAGTTTCTCTATCACTGTCTTGGTGTACACTTTCGACCTCGATTCATTCGTAAGTTACATTTGATATTGCTTCTTGAAAATTAAAAATGCTTCTATCTTTGTTCTTTATTAGAATAACGCCGTGGCTTAACAAAAAGCAAAAGATGACCAAAAGCGATGCAGCTCAGGAGCTCAGCAACAGCCCACGGCGATGAAGGGAGTTCACCATGATACATCGCCGACGTCCTCACGTCGGTTCGCGTCTTTGCCATCGCCTCATCGCCGTCGCCGTCTTCGCCTTCGCCATCGCCTCGTCGCCGTCTTCGCCTTCGCCATCGCCTCGTCGCCGTCTTCGCCTTCGCCATCGCCTCGTCGCCGTCTTCGCCTTCGCCATCGCCTCGTCGCCGTCTTCGCCTTCGCCATCGCCTCGTCGCCGTCTTCGCCTTCGCCATCGCCTCGTCGCCGTCTTCGCCTTCGCCATCGCCTCGTCGCCGTCTTCGCCTTCGCCTTCGCCTCGTCGCCGTCTTCGCCTCGTCGCCGTCTTCTCCTCGTCGCCGTCTTCGCCTTCTCCTCTTCGCCGTCTTCGCCTCTTTGCCGTCTTCGCCTTCACCTTGGCCATCGCCTTGAACAACGTCTCGCCGTCGTCTTGGATTGGTATTGTTTTGTTTTGACTTATTTTGTAATGTTTAAGTTAACCCGTTGGCTGCCACCCTGTTTGCGTCCCATTTTTTTTGTAGCTTGTAGGGACGGGCCGCGCTGTTCTGCTCCATGGTCTATTTTCCATGGGGTGGGACAGTCGCAAATGCCCAAGATTCGCCTTCGGGCGCTGTAGGCAATGCACCAATAGGGACTCTCTTTTTTCGGCTCGGTAATAGATTCCAGGGGTGTGCATTCCCGGAATGGAGTCTATTACCGTGCCAGCCCGGACTTGTCTTCGGACAAGTCCCACCTTGGTCGGGGATCATTATGACGCGATGCGTAGTAACTGTAGTTTAAGCAATCTACGGGTTGTATGGCCTGGCAGCCAACGGGTTAACTTAGTTAAGTGTAAATATATGTATGTAATTATATATGTATGTATGTATATCATGTAAATTAGTGGTGGAATTGTGGGATGGAGGAGGGTCAATAAACAATTTTTACACTTAACTTCTTTTGTTGTATTTCACTTTTCACATTACGATAAATACCAAGAACATTAGAAAACTTATTTCACAAACCTTTCACTAAATGTAGCCATCGATTGAGTATGTGACTAATCACGCTTGTTTACAGTTCTGCGAAGGCTTTTATTTTGTTGTTAAGAACCCAAAACAATCTTCAGAATTTAAGTTAGGGAATTTTTTTCTCTTCTTACGTGTGAGTGAACAATCCGTCAATGCAAGAATGATACCAGAGGTTGTTTATTTAAAGTGGCAGCTGGCAGCAAAACATCTGTGGCATTCCATTTTGATACAGAAAAGTCCTGCGGCCATCACCAGCACACGAACTAGAGTATGTAGATCTAGAGTACAGTTAAAATAGTAATACTGTTAACGATCAATTGTAACATTACCTCTTGATACATGCAAGAAACTAGGGCATTTAGTTCGAAAAACAATATGAAGAGCTGTTTTCTTCAAACAGGGCCATTGGAATTAAAATTGGCTGCACTTCACTAAACGAGATGAAAACGTGCTGCCAAAGCCAAGCCATGCTTCGACTTCGAACAAATTTGCACAAGTATGTACAATGCTTTGTAAGAAACAAATTATTGCCATAATACCTTCAATAGTGTACGAATCTACTATAAAATGGACCTTTTGTAAAGCGTTAAATAAAATCTACGCTAAACTGCAGGTAAAACCACGCGACATCAGCAGTGAAATTTTGACCAGACATTTCTTACCTAACTGTTCTCTGTAAACGCTAAACCCGAAATGAAACAGCTGAGAGCTGAAGCTGCTAGTCCCTCCCGAAAAATCTGCTCCCTAGATGTCGTTGGAGTTGCAAAAAAATTTCAGCAAAAATTGTGTCGCGGAATTCGCGTTTCATTTGTTTTTACCAGTGAAGCAGTGACACAAACACAACCATAGCCATCTACAGTAACGGCCAGGAAACGGGGTATCCCTCTGTGTATTTGCGAACTTGCGTCCTCCCACCCACCCACAGGCGCCTCGGGCCAATCGTCCTAGTAAGTGCTGCCACTGGTGGCCAATTTTCACTAGGACGTTTTCCACTTTCCACAATTTCTTCACAAGTTTTACACAACTTGAAGTGGCTAGTAGTCTGCAGCACGGTCTGACCGTGCAATAGTTGTGTTTTTCCATGTGGGATGGTTTTCATTACCATGTGTGTAGTTTAAAATGAGGAAAAAGTGTTGTGTTCCGAATTGTTCGAATAAAACTATGGGTTCGGAATTTCCAAAAACAGGGTAACTTACCATGCGTGGCCAAACGATGAAAACCTTACAAGAAAACGGAAAGCAGAGATACAGAAAAGTGTCGAAAATGATGTAATAGCATAAAGTAATCCAAATGACTGTTAAATATCTGTTGTATGACAAATCATTCCATGAATAGAAGGCATTTTGTTTTGCACAATCTTACACTTTTCCAATTAATAAACCGCTATGTTGATTTTCTACTTGGTAAATTTTATTTTGCTAAATCTGTTACTTGTCTGGTGCCACTAGAACACAACTCATCGAACTTGTTGGGTAAACACGGTTGCACTGTATTAACCAAAACTCCCAAGTATTAATTGCCATACTTTTGCAGCCACTGAACACAAAAAGGCTTTTCTGCCGACTCCTAAAAGCAAATGACATAGGTTATACAAATGAACGTTTTCACAAGAGCGCTCATTGTGTTGCATAACAGATTCATTAATGTTCTGCGGTGACATGAAATGATCCTAAGAATATCAAACTGAAATAAATTGCAGCTCCCTTTTAAAAAATAAAGTAATATCACCACAGTTGATACAGATGGTTCTAAATGGTTATTTGAAGTTGCATTTGCTGTTGCACGCTCTGTGGAATATAGATGTGGAAACAAATCCTATGAGAAAACTGCCAGTGATTAGCACATTCTTGCGTTTAAATTATTATCTCCCATGAGTTACCTCATTTAGCGGAATGGGAAGATTAGATTTTCTCAAGACTTTATTGTAATTGGGATCCTCACTTGGATATACTGTTTTTGGCTGAGCACCCAACTCCCTCACTTGGTAGGATGCGACCTAATGAAAACAATTTGAATAGATTACGCATGTTATTCCCCATGTGAATGATTAAAGTAAAGTGCTATGTTACCTTAGACGTTGGAAATATCGTTGGAATTGCGGTTTTTGTCAGTTTTCTCGCTTGATGTGGTAAGAAACAACTGTCTTCAAAATGGTCACTGCAAATAAGTGAGTAGCTTGTGACTTTCATTGTGTTGTATGCTATTACATCATTTGCGACACTTTTCTGTATCTCTGCTTTCCATTTTCTTGTAAGGTTTTCATCGTTTGGCCACGCATGGTAAGTTACCCTGTTTTTGGAAATTCCGAACCCATAGTTTTATTCGAACAATTCGGAACACAACACTTTTTCCTCATTTTAAACTACACACATGGTAATGAAAACCATCCCACATGGAAAAACACAACTGTTGCACGTGCAGACCGTGCTGCAGAGGTGCAGACTACTAGCCACTTCAAGTTGTGTAAAACTTGTGAAGAATTTGTGGAAAGTGGAAAACGTCCTAGTGAAAATTGGCCACCAGTGGCAGCACTTACTAGGACGATTGGCCCGAGGCGCCTGTGGGTGGGTGGGAGGACGCAAGTTCGCAAATACACAGAGGGATACCCCGTTTCCTGGCCGTTACTGTAGATGGCTATGAACACAACTCATAGTGTAGAGCCAAGGCCTACTTAATGGATAAGGCCTGTAAACTTGTATATTCCCCATGAAGGCGACAGAATTCCCATCCCTGCCCCTGTGAGAGCCAATCAGACGAAAAAAGGAGGCGAAGACTTCGCCATCTGGCGCTCATAATCCTTTAGGGTATTTATGCCTGGTTAAACACAGGTGCGATATGAAAAAGCGTGGCCGAGTGGGTTAAGGCGCTGGTTCATGGCACAATTTCTTTCGGAGGCATGGGTTCGAGTCCCATCGCTGCCATTTATATTCATTTTATGCCTCAACATTTATATTATTTATGGATTCTGAGCACCAGATGGCGAAGTCTTCGCCTCCTTTTTTCGTCTGATTGGCTCTCACAGGGGCAGGGATGGGAATTCTGTCGCCTTCATGGGGAATATACAAGCTTACAGGCCTTATCCATTAAGTAGGCCTTGGTAGAGCGTTGTTGAATTTTCTTGAATATGTTGACATAGGTTGAATCGTTAAAGCACATCTTGGGCTCAGTTGTTTTTTGGCGTATCTTCTCGAATTTCTTCTATCCAGCCATTTGGACTATATAGCTGTTCACCTTTGGTAAAATGTGTTTGTTAAAAACTTTCTTTTTTAATAATGCATTCTAGAAATAACTTCGGGTTAAAAGGATTTCATTTTCTTACTACCTGCCAGCAAACTATTACCACGGTTGTATCATATATTTTATGAGTTACACCAGTTTTGAGTTTGGTTTTGAGTTTTACTATTTTTCACTAAGGATTCTGTGTTTGTGATGACGAAACATTTAACGGGCAAGGTACAACAAGAGGATTCAAGCTGTTAATCGTTCAAAGGAAGCACATTGTAAATCCAGCAACTTTTTTGGTAATTAAAATATGCTACATTAAGTTTTGCAGCGCAGAAACTAACTGCAATTTTTTTCGTAGGTGTTACTGTGATTGTGGGATTTTTTAAAGTTGTCAGTCACCAGAGTTAGTGGCATTTAATATTGTGAACTTAGAACAACATTTGTTTAACATTAAAACAAGGTATTCTGAGATTAGCTCTAGTGATTGTAAAACAATATGGACTTGATATGTTTTTTGCCTTCAGTGTAAGGAACTTAATATGCTAGAGCTAGCACCTTTTGAACTTCTGCATGGACTGATTATGAGAAGCTGCCGTACCATAAAAAATATGTGTGCAATGTGGAAAGGGCGACCGAAGATTTCCGGATTCTTGTATTATCTCTCATGTTACGGTATTTGTACAAAAATATTGAAGTGCATTTCTGGGCTCCCTTCTTTTCCGTGGCCCCGTTTCCCCTTGACTTGTGATAAGCCCGTAGGGGGTCATGCCCCTACTGTGATCAGCAGTAAAGGTTGTGAGTGCGCTGTCCGGAAAGGGGACGTGGGGGTCCTCCAGCTCGATGAAAACTTTTGGAGGGCGAAGAGGCTACCCACAAATCCGAATTAACGGTTAATCGCTCACGTAAAAACTTGTCCGATCATCACTCTTCATCCTTTTCCGGCTTCTCTTAGCCACTCCCCGGGTAATCTCCCCGGGGGTTGTTCAACCAGGGCAGAGGTAGACTCTGAGAGTCTGCCTTTGCCTTGGTTGGACACTTAAAAAAATTCGCTGATTTTGAAAAAATAAAAAAAAATTACAACTTCGCTGCTATGTTTTCTGTTATTTATATTGGTATTCACTTTTAGTACTGAGTATCCCTTGAACATCAGTTTGAGTTAATTGGAAATCGTTCATGTTAGCTATTTTGATATACCATTTAGACTCATTCGGGATTCGAACCCTAGATATTCGGCATTCCACGCCGATGCTCATCCACTGAGCTATGAGTTACATTATCAAGTCTCCAAGATAAACCAAAAAAGCCACAAGTCCAAATTTATAAAACTTAAGTAACAAGGAAACATAGACAAGCAGAACATATGTCTCGTGGCTCAGTGGTAGAGCATTGGCATGGAACGCCAAAGGTTACAGGTTCGAATCCTGAAGGAGACTAGATTTGTAATAAAAAAACAAAATTAATCTTGAATTAATGCATGTGACAAATTTGGATATACTTATCTATAGATTCAATTTCATGTCCAAGTTTCACATCTCTCACGTCGCTAAAACAAAATGAAATTTTTAAGAAATTTTATGGGATAATACATTAATTAGTGCCAAAATATCCGTCCCGTTACTTCGTAACGGGGAAGTTTCTCGACTCAACTTGCAGACGTGTAAGGTAGACACTTGGGAAAGTTGGAAGCCCAGGACTTCGGGAATCGAACCAGGAATCTTCGAGATGGTAGGCGAGAGCGATAGCTACCTGGCAACCCCCCCTATTATCCCCCCCAATGATATTTGGTAGTCTATTGACTACTGGGCACAGTTATCTTAATGTGTTGAAGACTTAGTTTCCAATATAGTACCTGAAATAGCTCAGTGGTAGAGTGTGAGACTGTAATGCTGAATGCCTTAGGTTCGAATTCCAGTCAGGTAACAATGGTGAAATCGTGGGAATCATAGACCATGATGAATGATGAGTGAAGAATTCTGTAAGAAAGCAGATTGTTGTAATCGTCATTTATTATCACACCAATAATAAAGTTATATGAAACTGCAAGTTTTTCTAATAGCAACAACTTCTCTCTACTTTCTTTCTTTTACCAGAACTCCTTTAATAATGGTAGTATCAAAGTAATTCTAATGTGTTAATGAAGTGCAACTAAAAGAGCTTCCATTAAGACTTGCCCCAATTACCCACACCTTCTTACTAGGGTGAACTAACAAGCATGATTTGGCAATCTCAGTGTCAATACAACCCATTTAACCCACTAACGACTAATGCAGACTTATAGTGATTGATTGACATTTTAAAAAATGATTAACAGCAATTAAATAATGTAGAAACATAACCAAAAATCATCCATGTTGTAACAAACTTACAGTACAGGATCCAAGAAAAATGTAGCAAGGAAAATTTCTGGTTCAATTTCGTCAGGTGCTCATATGGTACTGCAGCTTCTAAGAATCAGTCTACTCAGAAGTTCAAAACATGCTAGCTCTAGCATATTGAGTTCCTTACACTAAAGCCAAAAAACCATACGAAGTCCAAATTGTTTCAAAATCACTAGAACTAATCTCAGAATACCTCATTTTAATGTTAAACAAATGTGATTCTACGGCCACAATATTAAATGCCACTAATTCTGGTAATTGACAACTTTAAAAAACCCACAATCACTGTTACACCTACGAAAGAAATTGCATTTAGTTTCTGCGCTGCAAAAATTAATGTAGCAAATTTTTATTACCAAAAAAGTTGCTGGATTTACAATGTGCTTCCTTTGGATGATTAACAGCTTGAATCCTCTTGTTGTATCTTCCCCGCTAAATGTTTTGTGATCACAAACACAGACACCTTAGTGAAATATAGAAACACTCAAAACCAAACTGGTGTAACTCATGAAATACCAACCATGGCAATAGTTTGCTGGCAGGTAGTTAGAAAATGAAATCCTTTTAACCCGAAGTTATTTTTAAAACACATTATGAAAAAATAAGTTTTTAACAAACACATTATACCAAAGGTGAACAGCTTTATAGTCCAAATGGGTGGATAGAAGAAATCCGAGAAGATACGCCAACAAACAACTGAGCCGAAGATGTGCTTTTACGATTCAACCTATATAACCATTTTCAAGAAAATTCAATGACAAACTGACGAACTTTTCTTGTTTCTCATGTTTGCTGGTAAAAACAAAAGAAGCGCGAATCCCGCGAAAACGACATCTATGGAAGAAAAAGGCAACTCAGAAACTTTTTATGGGACTATCAGCTGTTTCATTTCGCGTTTAGCGTTCACAAAGAACACTTGGATAATTAATGTCAGGTTAAAATTACACTGCTGATGTCGCGTGGTTTTTCCTGGAATTTGGCATAGTTTCTATTTTATGCTTTACAAACGGTTCACTTGAAAGTAAATTCATACTCTATTGAAGGTATTTTGGCAATAATTTGTTTCTTGCAAAACATTGTACCATACTTATTCAAACTTGTTCAAAGTCAAAGCATGGCTTGGCTTAAAAGCATGCCAAGCCATGATTTGACTTTGAGCTCTTCGCTTTGAGTTGGCTCATTTTCATATTAACTATTGAAATACAGCCAGTTTTTATTCCAATGGCCCTGTATAATTAAAACAGCTCTTCATATTCTTTTTCAAACTAAATGTCCTAGTTTTTTGCATGTATCATGAGGTAATGTTACAATTGATCGTTAACAGTATTACAATTTTAACTGTACTCTAGGTCTCCATTCTCTAGTTTGTGTGCTGGTGATGGCCGCAGGACTTTTCCATATCCAAATGCAATGCCACAGATGTTTTGCTGCCTGTTGCCACTTCAAATAAACAACCTCTAGTATCATTCTTGCATTGATGGATTGTTCACTTGCATGTAAGAAGGAGAAAAACTCCTTAAGTGAAATTCTGAAGATTGTTTTAAGTTCTTAACAACAGAATAAGTCTTTGCAGAATTGTGAACAGGCATGATTTGTCATGTACTCAATCGATGACAAGATTTTGTGAAAGGTTTGTGAAATAAGTGTCCTATGTTCTTGGTATTTATCGTAATGTGAAATACAACAAAAGAAGTTTTTTGTAAAAATTGTTTTATTGACCCTCCTCCATCCCACAATTCCACCACTATTTTACATGATATACATACATACATATATAATTACATACATATATTTACACTTAACTAAGTTAACCCGTTGGCTGCCAGGCCATACAACCCGTAGGTTGCTTAAACTACAGTTACTACGCATCGCGTCATAATGATCCCCGACCAAGGTGGGACTTGTCCGAAGACAAGTCCGGGCTGGCACGGTAATAGACTCCATTCCGGGAATGCACACCCCCGGAGTCTATTACCGAACCGAAAAAAGAGAGTCCCTATTGGTGCATTGCCTACAGCGCCCGAAGGCGAATCTTGGGCATTTGCGACTTCCCCACCCCATGGCAAGTAGACCATGGAGCAGAACAGCGCGGCCCGTCCCTACAAGCTACAAAAAAAATGGGACGCAAACAGGGTGGCAGCCAACGGGTTAACTTAAACATTACAAAATAAGTCAAAACAAAACAATACCAATCCAAGACGACGGCGAGACGTTGTTCAAGGCGATGGCCAAGGTGAAGGCGAAGACGGCAAAGAGGCGAAGACGGCGAAGAGGAGAAGGCGAAGACGGCGACGAGGCGATGGCGAAGGCGAAGACGGCGACGAGGCGATGGCGAAGGCGAAGACGGCGACGAGGCGATGGCGAAAGCGAAGGCGAAGACGGCGACGAGGCGAAGACGAAGACGAGGCGATGGCAAAGACGCGAACCGACGTGAGGACGTCGGCGATGTACCATGGTGAACTCCCTTCATCGCCGTGGGTTGTTGCTGAGCTCCTGAGCTGCATCGCTTTTGGTCATCTTTTGCTTTTTGTTAAGCCACGGCGTTATTCTAATAAAGAACAAAGATAGAAGTATTTTTAATTTTCAAGAAGCAATATCAAATCAACTTACAAATGAATCGAGGTCAAAAGTGTACACCAAGACAGTGATAGAGAAACTTGAAATATCCAAAAGGATGATGGTGTCGAAGAAGTAAATGTCCAGCTCTTGTTGAAGAAATGCATCAGCATTCTCTAACATGAGGCCATGAGCCAATAGGCAATACCAGAATAAAGCATGGCATTCATTTCTGTATAATTTATGTTGTTGATTTACCTCTATTGTTGGTATGCCTACTGCCAGCGTCCACATCATTGTTGGTTTTAGTTTGAAATTGTTTCATCCTTGATAGTGAATGAGGGAACTATACCGATTGGTTTGGTAGCAGGCAGAATATAAGTACCTCTCTAAAAGCAATAGCATGTTGAAAAGTGGCAAACCTAGGCTGCTAGCAACTTTGTGGTCTGATGGCTTGCCTGGGCAAGGGCAACTGTGAGACAGAAAAAAAAATTTTTTTTACTGTTCTTTTTCCAATAGACACATGAAACTGAACTTACTAGATAGTATATAATACAAACTTAGTAAACAGGTGAATTATTGATGGGAACACAAAATGTAGCGAAGAAAACAAACTTAATGGATCACTTAGACTCACACGTCACACCCTATCCGCTGTCGTTTAAGGGATATCAACATTCAATTAGTCTGAAATTTGTCCACTAGATGTCCATACTAAATTGTTGTTTGTTACTGAGATAAATGAGTGAGACACACTTGAATATATTTGCATGATGCTAACCAATTTTAAGCTTTGTCAGATGGATTATCACGAATTACGAATAAAAGATATTAAATCCATTAACAGGATGTCAAGAGCAATGAACATGCCAATAAGGCTGTAGCGCAGCTAGTGTTCAAGAGTAAGGAAGTTGCAGCATAAGACTTAAAGATGCAGAACTTGAGCAATAAGATAATAAAAACAGTCAAGTTTTTCACATAAATGACACAAGAGTTAGTCTTAATTCTTTTTAACAGGTTTGATTTAAAAAATGCGAGAAAACTTATGTGTGACAGGTCGCTGGTACGCGAGTTGTGCATTTTTGTTTATTACGGGGCAGGTTTGTTGGTTGCCTTTTAAATAATTCTGTGAAATCCTTGCCAAGAAATCGAATTTAACATTTGAATTGTCATTTGTGTCAACTGTTTACCATTTTAACATCAATTGGCTTCGTTTGATATAAAAAATTACTATTGGCAATATACCTTAGAATGGAAATCCTTTGGGAGGTGCTGTTCTTCCTGCGCCGTTCCCTCTACCGGATGTAAAATGTGTACCTTTATTTGGTTCCAATTTCTCTTCGACAAATTTTTCAACAGGTAGTTTTCCATTGTCTTCAGTCAATTTCTACGTAAAATGTAACACGAAGAAAACCGCTTCGCAAATTTATAATGCTTAACGTTTTACCGTTGATAATCATAATGATTCATGAATTCAGAATTCAGATCTTCTGTACGGTGAATCCTTGAGATTATTTATCACAGCGGCAATTGCGAAATTAGCTAGCCTGCTCCTCCTAGACGTGTATGCTGATGTTCTTATACAGGCCTCATTACTTGTGGTAAGTAACATTGGTTGCTGTGATGCATCATCGCCTCTGTGCAACAATCCAGACTACTCCATTCAAGCATATTTTTGCGATGGCGGAAACTGCATGATGTCAAAACGTGATGACGTAGGAAACATTCATCCATATGCCATCTGTGTGCCTTGTAGAAAGAAGACAGAAATACTTAAGCTTTACAACGTAAACTGCATATGCTCAAGTACCTTGATCGGCATTTCCAAATTTCCAGATTGTCTAGCATCTGTCATCTTTTGCTGAAGGACTAACAATTCTGGCATGTTTGTCATTCCGGATGCATTTCTTTGGGCTTTGAATACCAAAGGAAACATTAGGAAGCAAACAGTCAAGACTCCTACAGATCCCAATAAGTTATTATGAAAGCAATGAGCCTGAATAGCAACAACTTTACCTAATGCAATACAAACCCACCAAGGAATATTCAAATCAATGTGCAACCATTCCAAACAAGTTTGAATAAGGCCACCTGGTGATATCCCTCCTTAACCTATTACTGCAAATGTAAGTTTTACCGAAGCGCTTAAGGCAACATCCTCTGAAATCGCTTCCATTGGTGTTGGTACTGGCGGAGGGGCAGGTATGTCAACAAATACCTAACAGACAAATATAACAAGATCAGAAAAGAAAACAAACAAACAAACACACAACGTTTACTGAGCTTGTTGTAGAAGCAGCTGGCGCACTGGTGAGTGATGGTCCATTCAACACATTTCTGGCGTACATGCTGAAAGGCTCAGCTGGCGTTGACTGCAAGGTTTGACGTTGAAAACCTGTAAGTGAAGCCTTGACTGTCTGCATTGGCTGAAAAATACTGAGGGAAAAATCTGAACCTGTCCCAACAAAATGGCGACTGGAATATGAATCTCAAAATGTCTGTCCACTTTTCTTACCCAGCCTGTTGCCTTCCTCAAATCCTATTGGTAGATGGCAAAATTTCAGCCATTATGTTCGCCAAAAGAGCCGGACAGGAATAGCTCCATAATCCTGTAGTTTGCAAGACATCAAATTTTTAGAATAAGAAAGAAGGGGATAAGATTCTTTTATTTTAATGTTGTTAAAACAAGATACCCGTACTATTTGCTGACACTGTGTGAAGACTTTTTATTGGCGGTAAAATGTGGAGAGCAGACGAATTTTTATTACATCATTGCCATACTTATATAACTATTTTTACGAATTATTAATTCATTTTATTTCAAAATCCGGCAACAGTGTTTCACCGGAAATGCAGTAACATAGATCCCTGGCTGCTCTACTTTGCCTATTTTCCCTCTGAAAAAAAAAGGTGACCATTTTTGGAGCACTACCTTTTCCCGATGTGAGCGCCTCTGGTGGGTGTGTTGCAGCAGAGTCTGATTTGTAGCCAGATGGCGATCGCATCAGGCGAAAAATCTTTTTTACGCTCCACTCTGAAACCAGGGTTATTGCTGAAACCCTCCACTTTTTTTCTGATGCCGTGCAAAGGGAGAAATACAGCGCTTTTTAAAAGGCTGGCCCCCATCTCCCACTTCATTAAAAATGTTTATCTAGAAGAAGTAAGCAAACTAAAAATCAGTATAAAAAAAAAGTTAACTCGGGGAACTAAGATAAAACATTAATCTGTGCAATCCTTCTATGGATTGGTTTCCTGGGACCTCCTGATTTTCCTCGTCAAAAGCCCAAAACACAATTTTGGGTTAGGAAGCTGGTGGAAATTGACTTGTACTAGAGATGTTATGTTTGTCGTCAGCCAATAGCAGAGAATGGCCTAGAAATGAAAACATTTAACTTTCCAACTACTGTTGACAAAAAAAGGTGATCAGAATATACCCTTAAAAATTGATGGTGATAGCAAACACGATGAATGGTATGGCTCTGAAGAAATAAATAAGCAGGAGTGAGCCTTGAGCTGAAAGCCAGGCAGAACCGGTTCCTAACTGCAATGTCATCAACATACTAGATTAAATGATTTGCCGGTACGAAGACGAAGAATGACTTGACTTCAATGGTAGCCCACACTGTAATGCTAGTTAGCATCGACAGTATGTAACATGGGTCATAGAATGTAAGATCAGTGAACCAAAACAACCCTCCATCGTTCATGCTCACTACTGAGACATGCCCTTTAAAGCAAAGAAAAAAC
The DNA here is from genome assembly GCA_013167095.2 of Daphnia sinensis. Taxonomy (NCBI): domain Eukaryota; kingdom Metazoa; phylum Arthropoda; class Branchiopoda; order Diplostraca; family Daphniidae; genus Daphnia; species Daphnia sinensis. Next base: position 12,686 of record WJBH02000182.1, on the reverse strand, counting down.
TAATAAACACAGGTGCCTGCAATTTAAGAACCGACAGAAAGAATAACAGTATTGATAAACTAAAACACACTGGATATAAAAAAATGTATCTGCAAACCTGGATCAGAGGAACTGTCAAATTTTTAAACAGACTCAATCCCTTCTCCTTCATGAACTGTTGAATTTCATGTGCCATCTGTGTGCCTCGTAGAAAGAAGACAGAAATACTTAAGATTTACAACGTAAACTGAATATGCTCAAGTACATTGATCGGCATTTCCAGATTGTCTAGCATCTGTCATCTTTTGCTGAAGGACTAACAATTCTGGCATGTTTGTCATTCCGGATGCATTTCTTTGGGCTTTGAATACCAAAGGAGACATTAGGAAGCAAACAGTCAAGACTCCTACAGATGCCAATAAGTCATTATGAAAGCAATGAGCCTGAATAGCAACAACTTTACCTAATGCAATACAAACCCACCAAGGAATATTCAAATCAATGTGCAACCATTGCAAACAAGTTTGAATAAGGCCACTTGGTGATATCCCTCCTTAACCTATTACTGCAAATGTAAGTTTTGCCGAAGCGCTTAAGGCAACAGCCTCTGAAATCGCTTCCATTGGTGTTGGTACTGGCGGAGGGGCAGGTATGTCAACAAATACCTAACAGACAAATATAACAAGATCAGAAAAGAAAACAAACAAACAAAAACACAATGTTTACTGAGCTTGCTGTAGAAGCAGCTGGCGCGCTGGTGAGTGATGGTCCATTCAACACATTTCTGGCGAACATGCTGAAAGGCTCAGCTGGCGTTGACTGCAAGGTTTGACGTTGAAAACCTGTAAGTGAAGCCTTGACTGTCTGCATTGGCTGAAAAATACTGAGGGAAAAATCTGAACCTGTCCCAACAAAATGGCGACTGGAATATGAATCTCAAAATGTCTGTCCACTTTTCTTACCCAGCCTGTTGCCTTCCTCAAATCCTATTGGTAGATGGCAAAATTTCAGCCATTATGTTCGCCAAAAGAGCCGGACAGGAATAGCTCCATAATCCTGTAGTTTGCAAGACATCAAACTTTTAGAATAAGAAAGAAGGGGATAAGATTCTTTTATTTTAATGTTGTTAAAACAAAATACCCGTACTATTTGCTGACACTGTGTGAAGACTTTTTATTGGCGGTAAAATGTGGAGAGCAGACGAATTTTTATTACATCATTGCCATACTTATATAACTATTTTTACGAATTATTAATTCATTTTATTTCAAAATCCGGCAACAGTGTTTCACCGGAAATGCAGTAACATAGATCCCTGGCTGCTCTACTTTGCCTATTTTCCCTCTGAAAAAAAAAGGTGACCATTTTTGGAGCACTACCTTTTCCCGATGTGAGCGCCTCTGGTGGGTGTGTTGCAGCAGAGTCTGATTTGTAGCCAGATGGCGATCGCATCAGGCGAAAAATCTTTTTTACGCTCCACTCTGAAACCAGGGTTATTGCTGAAACCCTCCACTTTTTTTCTGATGCCGTGCAAAGGGAGAAATACAGCGCTTTTTAAAAGGCTGGCCCCCATCTCCCACTTCATTAAAAATGTTTATCTAGAAGAAGTAAGCAAACTAAAAATCAGTATAAAAAAAAAGTTAACTCGGGGAACTAAGATAAAACATTAATCTGTGCAATCCTTCTATGGATTGGTTTCCTGGGACCTCCTGATTTTCCTCGTCAAAAGCCCAAAACACAATTTTGGGTTAGGAAGCTGGTGGAAATTGACTTGTACTAGAGATGTTATGTTTGTCGTCAGCCAATAGCAGAGAATGGCCTAGAAATGAAAACATTTAACTTTCCAACTACTGTTGACAAAAAAAGGTGATCAGAATATACCCTTAAAAATTGATGGTGATAGCAAACACGATGAATGGTATGGCTCTGAAGAAATAAATAAGCAGGAGTGAGCCTTGAGCTGAAAGCCAGGCAGAACCGGTTCCTAACTGCAATGTCATCAACATACTAGATTAAATGATTTGCCGGTACGAAGACGAAGAATGACTTGACTTCAATGGTAGCCCACACTGTAATGCTAGTTAGCATCGACAGTATGTAACATGGGTCATAGAATGTAAGATCAGTGAACCAAAACAACCCTCCATCGTTCATGCTCACTACTGAGACTGTTAATTTCAGATTAGGATGAACGAGTTAACACACGTCTTTCAGTATCAAACGATGAAGAAATTAATAGAACTAGAGAGAACAAAGCTTGGACGTACGAGAGACGTAGTAAAGAACAGAGAAAACGTTATGATATTGGCAAGTGCCTAAACAGAAAGTAATGCTGTCGTCTGCGTAGGTTTGCATTGAGGCATGACGGGTAGATGGCGTTGTGTAGATAACGGTCAACATCAACACTCCCCCTCAAACCGAGTAATCAAGAAATAAGGATTGATAATATAAAGAAGAAAAATATCATTAAATGGCGACAGAGGAAGCCATGCCGATGCGGTCTCGGAGAAAGTTGAAACGATGGGTAGCAGTTGGCTTCGTGAATATATCGGCGAGTTGATGGTCGGTTGGGATGTAGACTACATCGATGACGCCATCTGATTGTTTCTCTCTGATGAAGTGATATCTCACGTCTATGTGTTTTGTGCGTTGGTGATGAGCGGGATTGTGTACCAAACTGATCGCGCTCTGATTGTCACACAAAAGACGGACGGGGCCTGGCTGAAGACGACCGATTTGTAAGAGGAGACGTTGGACCCATATGGCTTCTTTGGTGGCGATACTAGCTGCATGATGGGGATGTACAAACGTTTCTATGCTGTTCGTTCATCAATTTCGTGATGAGCTGAGGCATTGTCTTTTCCGTTTCAGGAAGATTGTCCCACACCGTCATAAAGCTTCTGAATGCAGTTGGCAGAGTCGAGACAATCTTGGTCATGATCTGTGACTGGGACATAGGGCTACCTAAATCTTCAAGTTGTTGAGCGAGTCCTTCAATAGCGGTGATGTGAGACATCATGCTATGTCCTTTTAGAAATTGGTAATGAAAAAATCTTGCTTGTAGTACGTGGGTGCTTGCTGAAGCATTCTGTAGATATTGGGCAGCTAGTTTGACCCAGATTGAGTTGACGGTTTTGCAATTCACAAATGCTTGTTGCTCTTTGGGAGATATAGTTGTCATGAGAATCACCCTGGCATCTGTATCTTGCTTTTTCCACTTTTTGATCTCCTTGGAGTTAGTGATCGAGCCAGATACTGCATGAGGTTCAGGTTCCTTTGACTTTCCCTGTTAAGGTTACAATAGAACAAAGTGGGTTAACGATCTGATTAACAAGTGATAATTTGTTTCTCAGTGAAATTACCTCTACTATGTCTAGCAAATCGTTTTGTTCAAGAATTAGCCAGCAATTATACTTCCACAGCTGGAAGTTAGTGCCGTTAAATTGCTCTATGTGGCTTAGTTTGGATTTGGAGTCAGACATGTCGGAAAAACTTATTTAACTCTGGGCCCATAACCTGTTAATTTCAGATTAGGATGAACGAGTTAACACACGTCTTTCAGTATCAAACGATGAAGAAATTAATAGAACTAGAGAGAACAAAGCTTGGACGTACGAGAGACGTAGTAAAGAACAGAGAAAACGTTATGATATTGGCAAGTGCCTAAACAGAAAGTAATGCTGTCGTCTGCGTAGGTTTGCATTGAGGCATGACGGGTAGATGGCGTTGTGTAGATAACGGTCAACATCAACAGAGACATGCCCTTTAAAGCAAAGAAAAAACTAATAAACACAGGTGCCTGCAATTTAAGAACCGACAAAAAGAATAACAGTATTGATAAACTAAAACACACTGGATATAAAAAAATGTATCTGCATACCTGGATCAGAGGAACTGTCAAATTTTTAAACAGACTCAATCCCTTCTCCTTCATGAACTGTTGAATTTCATGTGCCATCTGTGTGCCTCGTAGAAAGAAGACAGAAATACTTAAGATTTACAACGTAAACTGAATATGCTCAAGTACATTGATCGGCATTTCCAGATTGTCTAGCATCTGTCATCTTTTGCTGAAGGACTAACAATTCTGGCATGTTTGTCATTCCGGATGCATTTCTTTGGGCTTTGAATACCAAGGAGACATTAGGAAGCAAACAGTCAAGACTCCTACAGATGCCAATAAGTCATTATGAAAGCAATGAGCCTGAATAGCAACAACTTTACCTAATGCAATACAAACCCACCAAGGAATATTCAAATCAATGTGCAACCATTGCAAACAAGTTTGAATAAGGCCACTTGGTGATATCCCTCCTTAACCTATTACTGCAAATGTAAGTTTTGCCGAAGCGCTTAAGGCAACAGCCTCTGAAATCGCTTCCATTGGTGTTGGTACTGGCGGAGGGGCAGGTATGTCAACAAATACCTAACAGACAAATATAACAAGATCAGAAAAGAAAACAAACAAACAAAAACACAATGTTTACTGAGCTTGCTGTAGAAGCAGCTGGCGCGCTGGTGAGTGATGGTCCATTCAACACATTTCTGGCGAACATGCTGAAAGGCTCAGCTGGCGTTGACTGCAAGGTTTGACGTTGAAAACCTGTAAGTGAAGCCTTGACTGTCTGCATTGGCTGAAAAATACTGAGGGAAAAATCTGAACCTGTCCCAACAAAATGGCGACTGGAATATGAATCTCAAAATGTCTGTCCACTTTTCTTACCCAGCCTGTTGCCTTCCTCAAATCCTATTGGTAGATGGCAAAATTTCAGCCATTATGTTCGCCAAAAGAGCCGGACAGGAATAGCTCCATAATCCTGTAGTTTGCAAGACATCAAATTTTTAGAATAAGAAAGAAGGGGATAAGATTCTTTTATTTTAATGTTGTTAAAACAAAATACCCGTACTATTTGCTGACACTGTGTGAAGACTTTTTATTGGCGGTAAAATGTGGAGAGCAGACGAATTTTTATTACATCATTGCCATACTTATATAACTATTTTTACGAATTATTAATTCATTTTATTTCAAAATCCGGCAACAGTGTTTCACCGGAAATGCAGTAACATAGATCCCTGGCTGCTCTACTTTGCCTATTTTCCCTCTGAAAAAAAAAAGGTGACCATTTTTGGAGCACTACCTTTTCCCGATGTGAGCGCCTCTGGTGGGTGTGTTGCAGCAGAGTCTGATTTGTAGCCAGATGGCGATCGCATCAGGCGAAAAATCTTTTTTACGCTCCACTCTGAAACCAGGGTTATTGCTGAAACCCTCCACTTTTTTTCTGATGCCGTGCAAAGGGAGAAATACAGCGCTTTTTAAAAGGCTGGCCCCCATCTCCCACTTCATTAAAAATGTTTATCTAGAAGAAGTAAGCAAACTAAAAATCAGTATTAAAAAAAAGTTAACTCGGGGAACTAAGATAAAACATTAATCTGTGCAATCCTTCTATGGATTGGTTTCCTGGGACCTCCTGATTTTCCTCGTCAAAAGCCCAAAACACAATTTTGGGTTAGGAAGCTGGTGGAAATTGACTTGTACTAGAGATGTTATGTTTGTCGTCAGCCAATAGCAGAGAATGGCCTAGAAATGAAAACATTTAACTTTCCAACTACTGTTGACAAAAAAAGGTGATCAGAATATACCCTTAAAAATTGATGGTGATAGCAAACACGATGAATGGTATGGCTCTGAAGAAATAAATAAGCAGGAGTGAGCCTTGAGCTGAAAGCCAGGCAGAACCGGTTCCTAACTGCAATGTCATCAACATACTAGATTAAATGATTTGCCGGTACGAAGACGAAGAATGACTTGACTTCAATGGTAGCCCACACTGTAATGCTAGTTAGCATCGACAGTATGTAACATGGGTCATAGAATGTAAGATCAGTGAACCAAAACAACCCTCCATCGTTCATGCTCACTACTGAGACATGCCCTTTAAAGCAAAGAAAAAACTAATAAACACAGGTGCCTGCAATTTAAGAACCGACAAAAAGAATAACAGTATTGATAAACTAAAACACACTGGATATAAAAAAATGTATCTGCATACCTGGATCAGAGGAACTGTCAAATTTTTAAACAGACTCAATCCCTTCTCCTTCATGAACTGTTGAATTTCATGTGCCATCTGTGTGCCTCGTAGAAAGAAGACAGAAATACTTAAGATTTACAACGTAAACTGAATATGCTCAAGTACATTGATCGGCATTTCCAGATTGTCTAGCATCTGTCATCTTTTGCTGAAGGACTAACAATTCTGGCATGTTTGTCATTCCGGATGCATTTCTTTGGGCTTTGAATACCAAAGGAGACATTAGGAAGCAAACAGTCAAGACTCCTACAGATGCCAATAAGTCATTATGAAAGCAATGAGCCTGAATAGCAACAACTTTACCTAATGCAATACAAACCCACCAAGGAATATTCAAATCAATGTGCAACCATTGCAAACAAGTTTGAATAAGGCCACTTGGTGATATCCCTCCTTAACCTATTACTGCAAATGTAAGTTTTGCCGAAGCGCTTAAGGCAACAGCCTCTGAAATCGCTTCCATTGGTGTTGGTACTGGCGGAGGGGCAGGTATGTCAACAAATACCTAACAGACAAATATAACAAGATCAGAAAAGAAAACAAACAAACAAAAACACAATGTTTACTGAGCTTGCTGTAGAAGCAGCTGGCGCGCTGGTGAGTGATGGTCCATTCAACACATTTCTGGCGAACATGCTGAAGGCTCAGCTGGCGTTGACTGCAAGGTTTGACGTTGAAAACCTGTAAGTGAAGCCTTGACTGTCTGCATTGGCTGAAAAATACTGAGGGAAAAATCTGAACCTGTCCCAACAAAATGGCGACTGGAATATGAATCTCAAAATGTCTGTCACTTTTCTTACCCAGCCTGTTGCCTTCCTCAAATCCTATTGGTAGATGGCAAAATTTCAGCCATTATGTTCGCCAAAAGAGCCGGACAGGAATAGCTCCATAATCCTGTAGTTTGCAAGACATCAAATTTTTAGAATAAGAAAGAAGGGGATAAGATTCTTTTATTTTAATGTTGTTAAAACAAAATACCCGTACTATTTGCTGACACTGTGTGAAGACTTTTTATTGGCGGTAAAATGTGGAGAGCAGACGAATTTTTATTACATCATTGCCATACTTATATAACTATTTTTACGAATTATTAATTCATTTTATTTCAAAATCCGGCAACAGTGTTTCACCGGAAATGCAGTAACATAGATCCCTGGCTGCTCTACTTTGCCTATTTTCCCTCTGAAAAAAAAAGGTGACCATTTTTGGAGCACTACCTTTTCCCGATGTGAGCGCCTCTGGTGGGTGTGTTGCAGCAGAGTCTGATTTGTAGCCAGATGGCGATCGCATCAGGCGAAAAATCTTTTTTACGCTCCACTCTGAAACCAGGGTTATTGCTGAAACCCTCCACTTTTTTTCTGATGCCGTGCAAAGGGAGAAATACAGCGCTTTTTAAAAGGCTGGCCCCCATCTCCCACTTCATTAAAAATGTTTATCTAGAAGAAGTAAGCAAACTAAAAATCAGTATTAAAAAAAAGTTAACTCGGGGAACTAAGATAAAACATTAATCTGTGCAATCCTTCTATGGATTGGTTTCCTGGGACCTCCTGATTTTCCTCGTCAAAAGCCCAAAACACAATTTTGGTTAGGAAGCTGGTGGAAATTGACTTGTACTAGAGATGTTATGTTTGTCGTCAGCCAATAGCAGAGAATGGCCTAGAAATGAAAACATTTAACTTTCCAACTACTGTTGACAAAAAAAGGTGATCAGAATATACCCTTAAAAATTGATGGTGATAGCAAACACGATGAATGGTATGGCTCTGAAGAAATAAATAAGCAGGAGTGAGCCTTGAGCTGAAAGCCAGGCAGAACCGGTTCCTAACTGCAATGTCATCAACATACTAGATTAAATGATTTGCCGGTACGAAGACGAAGAATGACTTGACTTCAATGGTAGCCCACACTGTAATGCTAGTTAGCATCGACAGTATGTAACATGGGTCATAGAATGTAAGATCAGTGAACCAAAACAACCCTCCATCGTTCATGCTCACTACTGAGACATGCCCTTTAAAGCAAAGAAAAAACTAATAAACACAGGTGCCTGCAATTTAAGAACCGACAAAAAGAATAACAGTATTGATAAACTAAAACACACTGGATATAAAAAAATGTATCTGCATACCTGGATCAGAGGAACTGTCAATTTTTAAACAGACTCAATCCCTTCTCCTTCATGAACTGTTGAATTTCATGTGCCATCTGTGTGCCTCGTAGAAAGAAGACAGAAATACTTAAGATTTACAACGTAAACTGAATATGCTCAAGTACATTGATCGGCATTTCCAGATTGTCTAGCATCTGTCATCTTTTGCTGAAGGACTAACAATTCTGGCATGTTTGTCATTCCGGATGCATTTCTTTGGGCTTTGAATACCAAAGGAGACATTAGGAAGCAAACAGTCAAGACTCTACAGATGCCAATAAGTCATATGAAAGCAATGAGCTGAATAGCAACAACTTTACCTAATGCAATACAAACCCCCAGGAATTTCAAATCAATTGCAACCATTGCAAACAAGTTTGAATAAGCCACTTGGTGATATCCCTCCTTAACCTATTACTGCAAATGTAAGTTTTGCCGAAGCGCTTAAGGCAACAGCCTCTGAAATCGCTTCCATTTGTGTTGGTACTGGCGGAGGGGCAGGTATGTCAACAAATACCTACAGACAAATAACAAGATCAGAAAAGAAAACAAACAAACAAAAACACATGTTTCTGAGCTTGCTGTAGAAGCAGCTGCGCGCTGGTGAGTGATGGTCCATTCAACACATTTCTGGCGAACATGCTGAAAGGCTCAGCTGGCGTTGACTGCAAGGTTTGACGTTGAAAACCTGTAAGTGAAGCCTTGACTGTCTGCATTGGCTGAAAAATACTGAGGGAAAAATCTGAACCTGTCCCAACAAAATGGCGACTGGAATATGAATCTCAAAATGTCTGTCGACTTTTCTTACCCAGCCTGTTGCCTTCCTCAAATCCTATTGGTAGATGGCAAAATTTCAGCCATTAGTTCGCCAAAAGAGCCGGACAGGAATAGCTCCATAATCCTGTAGTTTGCAAGACATCAATTTTTAGAATAAGAAAGAAGGGGATAAGATTCTTTTATTTTAATGTTGTTAAAACAAAATACCCGTACTATTTGCTGACACTGTGTGAAGACTTTTTATTGGCGGTAAAATGTGGAGAGCAGACGAATTTTTATTACATCATTGCCATACTTATATAACTATTTTTACGAATTATTAAGCATTTTATTTCAAAATCCGGCAACAGTGTTCACCGGAAATGCAGTAACATAGATCCCTGCTGCTCTACTTTGCCTATTTTCCCTCTGAAAAAAAAAAAGGTGACCATTTTTGGAGCACTACCTTTTCCCGATGTGTGCGCCTCTGGTGGGTGTGTTGCAGCAGAGTCTGATTTGTAGTCAGATGGCGATCGCATCAGGCGAAAAATCTTTTTTACGCTCCACTCTGAAACCAGGGTTATTGCTGAAACCCTCCACTTTTTTTCTGATGCCGGGCAAAGGGAGAAAATACAGCGCTTTTTAAAAGGCTGGCTCCCATCTCCCACTTCATTAAAAATGTTTATCTAGAAGAAGTAAGCAAACTAAAAATCAGTATTAAAAAAAAGTTAACTCGGGGAACTAAGATAAAACATTAATCTGTGCAATCCTTCTATGGATTGGTTTCCTGGGACCTCCTGATTTTCCTCGTCAAAAGCCCAAAACACAATTTTGGGTTAGGAAGCTGGTGGAAATTGACTTGTACTAGAGATGTTATGTTTGTCGTCAGCCAATAGCAGAGAATGGCCTAGAAATGAAAACATTTAACTTTCCAACTACTGTTGACAAAAAAAGGTGATCGGAATATACCCTTAAAAATTGATGGTGATAGCAAACACGATGAATGGTATGGCTCTGAAGAAATAATAAGCAGGAGTGAGCCTTGAGCTGAATCCAGGCAAACCGGTTCCTACTGCAATGTCATCAACATACTAGATTAAATGATTGCCGGTACGAAGACGAAGAATGACTTGACTTCAATGGTAGCCCACACTGTAATGCTAGTTAGCACATCGACAGTATGTAACATGGGTCATAGAATGTAAGATCAGTGAACCAAAACAACCCTCCATCGTTCATGCTCACTACTGAGACATGCCCTTTAAAGCAAAGAAAAAAACTAATAAACACAGGTGCCTGCAATTTAAAACGACAAAAGAATAACAGTATTGATAAACTACAACACCTGATTATAAAAAATGTATCTGCATACCTGGATCAGAGGAACTGTCAAATTTTTTTAACAGAGACTCAATCCCTTCTCCTTCATGAACTGTTGAATTTCATGTGCCATCTGTGTGCCTCGTAGAAGAAGACAGAAATACTTAAGATTTACAACGTAAACTGAATATGCTCAAGTACATTGATCGGCATTTCCAGATTGTCTAGCATCTGTCATCTTTTGCTGAAGGACTAACAATTCTGGCATGTTTGTCATTCCGGATGCATTTCTTTGGGCTTTGAATACCAAAGGAGACATTAGGAAGCAAACAGTCAAGACTCCTACAGATGCCAATAAGTCATTATGAAAGCAATGAGCCTGAATAGCAACAACTTTACCTAATGCAATACAAGCCCACCAAGGAATATTCAAATCAATGTGCAACCATTCCAAACAAGTTTGAATAATGCCACTTGGTGATATCCCTCCTTAACCTATTACTGCAAATGTAAGTTTTGCCGAAGCGCTTAAGGCAACAGCCCCTGAAATCGCTTCCATTGGTGTTGGTACTGGCGGAGGGGCAGGTATGTCAACAAATACCTAACAGACAAATATAACAAGATCAGAAAAGAAAACAAACAAACAAAAACACAATGTTTACTGAGCTTGCTGTAGAAGCAGCTGGGGCGCTGGTGAGTGATGGTCCATTCAACACATTTCTGGCGAACATGCTGAAAGGCTCAGCTGGCGTTGACTGCAAGGTTTGACTTTGAAAACCTGTAAGTGAAGCCTTGACTGTCTGCATTGGCTGAAAAATACTGAGGGAAAAATCTGAACCTGTCCCAACAAAATGGCGACTGGAATATGAATCTCAAAATGTCTGTCCACTTTTCTTACCCAGCCTGTTGCCTTCCTCAAATCCTATTGGTAGATGGCAAAATTTCAGCCATTATGTTCGCCAAAAGAGCCGGACAGGAATAGCTCCATAATCCTGTAGTTTGCAAGACATCAAATTTTTAGAATAAGAAAGAAGGGGATAAGATTCTTTTATTTTAATGTTGTTAAAACAAAATACCCGTACTATTTGCTGACACTGTGTGAAGACTTTTTATTGGCGGTAAAATGTGGAGAGCAGACGAATTTTTATTACATCATTGCCATACTTATATAACTATTTTTTTACGAATATTAATTCATTTTATTTCAAAATCCGGCAACAGTGTTTCACCGGAAATGCAGTAACATAGATCCCTGGCTGCTCTACTTTCCCTATTTTCCCTCTGAAAAAAAAAGGTGACCATTTTTGGAGCACTACCTTTTCCCGATGTGAGCGCCTCTGTGGGTGTGTTGGCAGCAGAGTCTGATTTGTAGCCAGATGGCGATCGCATCAGGCGAAAAATCTTTTTTACGCTCCACTCTGAAACCAGGTTATTGCTGAAACCCTCCACTTTTTTTCTGATGCCGTGCAAAGGAGAAATACAGCGCTTTTTAAAAGGCTGGCCCCCATCTCCCACTTCATTAAATGTTTTATCTAGAAGAAGTAAGCGAACTAAAAATCAGTATTTAAAAAAAGTTAACTCGGGGAACTAAGATAAAACATTAATCTGTGCAATCCTTCTATGGATTGGTTTCCTGGGACCTCCTGATTTTCCTCCTCAAAAGCCCAAAACACAATTTTGGGTTAGGAAGCTGGTGGAAATTGACTTGTACTAGAGATGTTATGTTTGTCGTCAGCCAATAGCAGAGAATGGCCTAGAAATGAAAACATTTAACTTTCCAACTACTGTTGACAAAAAAAGGTGATCGAAATATACCCTTAAAAATTGATGGTGATAGCAAACACGATGAATGGCATGGCTCTGAAGAAATAAATAAGCAGGAGTGAGCCTTGAGCTGAAAGCCAGGCAGAACCGGTTCCTAACTGCAATGTCATCAACATACTAGATTAAATGATTTGCCTGTACGAAGACGAAGAATGACTTGACTTCAATGGTAGCCCACACTGTAATGCTAGTTAGCATCGACAGTATGTAACATGGGTCATAGAATGTAAGATCAGTGAACCAAAACAACCCTCCATCGTTCATGCTCACTACTGAGACATGCCCTTTAAAGCAAAGAAAAAACTAATAAACCCGGTGCCTGCAATTTAAAGACCGACAAAAAATAACAGTATTGATAAACTAAACCACTGGATATAAAAAATGTATCTGCATACCTGGATCAGAGGAACTGTCAAATTTTTAAACAGACTCAATCCCTTCTCCTTCATGAACTGTTGATTTCATATGCCATCTGTGTGCCTCGTAGAAAGAAGACAGAAATACTTAGGATTTACAACGAAAACTGCATATGCTCAAGTACATTGATCGGCATTTCCAGATTG
>WJBH02000181.1:0-41578 GCA_013167095.2 Daphnia sinensis | reverse complement strand
AAACTCATGGTGTGATACTGTATACAGATTGAATACACTATGTGTATATGAATGCACTATACTGTGTACAGATTGAATACACTATGTGTATATGAATGCACTATACTGTATACGGATTGAATACACTACGTGTATATGAATGCACTATACTGTATACAGATTGAATACACTGTCTGTATATGAATGCACTATACTGTGTACAGATTGAATACACTATGTGTATATGAATGCACTATACTGTATACAGATTGAATACACTATCGGTATATGAATGCACTATAATGTATAGAGATTGAATACACTATCTGTATATGAATGCACTATACTGTATACAGATTGAATATACTATGTGTATATGAATGCACTATACTGTATACAGATTGAATACACTATGTGTATATGAATGAACTATACTGTATACATGTAGAAGTATAGATATTGGTTTTGAACCTGTTTGCATGAAGATATATAGATAAAGCCTGTACACATATAAAACTCATGGTGTGATACTGTATACAGATTGAATACACTATGTGTATATGAATGCACTATACTGTATACAGATTGAATACACTATGTGTATATGAATGCACTATACTGTATACAGATTGAATACACTATCTGTATATGAATGCACTATACTGTATACATGTAGAAGTATAGATATTGGTTTTGAACCTGTTTGCATGAAGATATATAGATAAAGCCTGTACACATATAAAACTCATGGTGTGATACTGTATACAGATTGAATACACTATGTGTATATGAATGCACTATACTGTATACAGATTGAATACACGATGTGTATATGAATGCACTATACTGTATACAGATTGAATAAACTATCTGTATATGGATGCACTATACTGTATACAGATTGAATACACTATGTGTATATGAATGCACTATACTGTATACAGATTGAATACACTATGTGTATATGAATGCACTATACTGTATACAGATTGAATACACTATACAGTGTACAGATTGAATACACTATGTGTATATGAATGCACTATACTGTATACGGATTGAATACACTATGTGTATATGAATGCACTATACTGTATACAGATTGAATACACTATGTGTATATGAATGCACTATACTGTATACAGATTGAATGCACTATACTGTATACAGATTGAATACACTATGTGTATATGAATGAACTATACTGTATACATGTAGAAGTATAGATATTGGTTTTGAACTTGTTTGCATGAAGATATATAGATAAAGCCTGTACACATATAAAACTCATGGTGTGATACTGTATACAGATTGAATACACTATGTGTATATGAATGCACTATACTGTATACAGATTGAATACACTATCTGTATATGAATGCACTATACTGTATACATGTAGAAGTATAGATATTGGTTTTGAACCTGTTTGCATGAAGATATATAGATATAGCCTGTACACATATTAAACTCATGGTGTGATACTGTATACAGATTGAATACACTATGTGTATATGAATGCACTATACTGTATACAGATTGAATACACTATGTGTATATGATGCACTATACTGTATACATGTAGAAGTATAGATATTGGTTTTGAACCTGTTTGCATGAAGATATATAGATATAGCCTGTAACCATATAAAACTCATGGTATGATACTGTATACAAATTGAATACACGATGTGTATATGAATGCACTATACTGTATCCAGATTGAATACACTATCTGTATATGGATGCACTATACTGTATACAGATTGAATACACTATCTGTATATGAATGCACTATACTGTATGTATGTAGAAGTATAGATATTGGTTTTGAACCTGTTTGCATGAAGATATATAGATAAAGCCTGTACACATATAAAACTCATGGTGTGATACTGTATACAGATTGAATACACTATGTGTATATGAATGCACTATACTGTATACAGCTTGAATACACTATGTGTATATGAATGCACTATACTGTATACAGATTGAATACACTATGTGTGTATGTTGCACTATACTGTATAAATGTAGAAGTATAGATATTGGTTTTGAACCTGTTTGAATGAAGATATATAGATATAGCTTGTAACCATATAAAACTCACGGTATGATACTGTATACAGATTGAATACACTATGTGTATATGAATGCACTATACTGTATACAGATTGAATACACGATGTGTATATGAATGCACTATACTGTATACAGATTGAATACACTATCTGTATATGGATGCACTATACTGTATACAGATTGAATACACTATGTGTATATGAATGAACTATACTGTATACATGTAGAAGTATAGATATTGGTTTTGAACTTGTTTGCATGAAGATATATAGATAAAGCCTGTACACATATAAAACTCATGGTGTGATACTGTATACAGATTGAATACACCATGTGTATATTAATGCACTATACTGTATACAGATTGAATACACTATCTGTATATGAATGCACTATACTGTATATATGTAGAAGTATAGATATTGGTTTTGAACCTGTTTGCATGAAGATATATAGATATAGCCTGTACACATATAAAACTCATGGTATGATACTGTATACAGATTGAATACACTATGTGTATATGAATGCACTATACTTTATACAGATTGAATACACTATGTGTATATGAATGCACTATACTGTATACAGATTGAATACACTATGTGTATATGACTGCACTATACTGTATACAGATTGAATACACTATCTGTATATGAATGCACTATACTGTATACATGTAGAAGTAGAGATATTGGTTTTGAACCTGTTTGCATGAAGATATATAGATAAAGCCTGTACACATATAAAACTCATGGTGTGATACTGTATACAGATTGAATACACTATGTGTATATGAATGCACTATACTGTATACAGATTGAATACACTAAGTGTATATGAATGCACTATACTGTATACAGATTGAATACACTATGTGTATATGAATGCACTATACTGTATACAGATTGAATACACTATCTGTATATGAATGCACTATACTGTATACATGTAGAAGTATAGATATTGGTTTTGAACCTGTTTGCATGAAGATATATAGATATAGCTTGTAACCATATAAAACTCATGGTATGATACTGTATACAGATTGAAAACACTATGTTTATATGAATGCAATATACTGTATACAGATTGAATACACTATCTGTATATGGATGCACTATACTGTATACATGTAGAAGTATAGATATTGGTTTTGAACCTGTTTGTATGAAGGTATATAGATATAGCCTGTACACATATAAAACTCATGGTATGATACTGTATACAGATTGAATACACTATGTGTATATGAATGCACTATACTGTATACAGATTGAATACACTATGTGTATATGAATGCACTATACTGTATACGGATTTAATACACTATGTGTATATGGAGGCACTATACTGTATACAGATTGAATACACTGTCTGTATATGAATGCACTATACTGTATACAGATTGAATACACTATGTGTATATGAATGCACTATACTGTATACAGATTGAATACACTATCTGTATATGGATGCACTATACTGTATACAGATTGAATACACTATGTGTATATGAATGCACTATACTGTATACAGATTGAATACACTATCTGTGTATGTTGCACTATACTGTATACATGTAGAAGTAAAGTTATTGGTTTTGAACCTGTTTGCATGAAGGTTTAGAGATATAGCCTGTAACCATATAAAACTCATGGTATGATACTGTATACAGATTGAATACACGATGTGTATATGATTGCACTGTACTGTATACAGATTGAATACACTATCTGTATATGGATGCACTATACTGTATACAGATTGAATACACTATGTGTATATGAATGCACTATACTGTATACAGATTGAATACACTATCTGTATATGAATGAACTATACTGTATACATGTAGAAGTATAGATATTGGTTTTGAACCTGTTTGCATGAAGATATATAGATAAAGCCTGTACACATATAAAACTCATGGTGTGATACTGTATACAGATTGAATACACTATGTGTATATGAATGCACTATACTGTATACAGTTTGAATACACTATGTGTATATGATGCACTATACTGTATACATGTAGAAGTATAGATATTGGTTTTGAACCTGTTTGCATGAAGATATATAGATATAGCCTGTAACCATATAAAACTCATGGTATGATACTGTATACAAATTGAATACACTATGTGTATATGAATGCACTACACTGTATACAGATTGAATACACGATGTGTATATGAATGCACTATACTGTATACAGATTGAATACACTATCTGTATATGGATGCACTATACTGTATACAGATTGAATACACTATGTGTATATGACTGCACTATACTGTATACAGATTGAATATACTATGTGTATATGAATGCACTATACTGTATACAGATTGAATACACTATGTGTATATGAATGCACTGTACTGTACACGGATTGAATACACTATGTGTATATGAATGCACTATACTGTATACAGATTGAATACACTGTCTGTGTATGAATGCACTATACTGTGTACAGATTGAATACACTATGTGTATATGAATGCACTATACTGTATATATGTAGAAGTATAGATATTGGTTTTGAACCTGTTTGCATGAAGATATATAGATATAGCCTGTACACATATAAAACTCATGGTATGATACTGTATACAGATTGAATACACTATGTGTATATGAATGCACTATACTGTATACAGATTGAATACACTATGTGTATATGAATGCACTATACTGTATACAGATTGAATACACTATCTGTATATGAATGCACTATACTGTATACATGTAGAAGTATAGATATTGGTTTTGAACCTGTTTGCATGAAGATATATAGATAAAGCCTGTACACATATAAAACTCATGGTGTGATACTGTATACAGCTTGAATACACTATGTGTATTTGAATGAACTATACTGTATACAGATTGAATACACTATGTGTGTATGTTGCACTATACTGTATACATGTAGAAGTATAGATATTGGTTTTGAACCTGTTTGCATGAAGATATATAGATATAGCTTGTAACCATATAAAACTCATGGTATGATACTGTATACAGATTAAATACACTATGTGTATATGAATGCACTATACTGTATACAGATTGAATACACGATGTGTATATGAATGCACTATACTGTATACAGATTGAATACACTATCTGTATATGGATGCACTATACTGTATACATGTAGAAGTATAGATATTGGTTTTGAACCTGTTTGTATGAAGGTATATAGATATAGCCTGTACACATATAAAACTCATGGTATGATACTGTATACAGATTGAATACACTATGTGTATATGAATGCACTATACTGTATACAGATTGAATACACTATGTGTATATGAATGCACTATACTGTATACAGATTGAATACACTATGTGTATATGAATGCACTATACTGTATACAGATTGAATACACTATCTGTATATGGATGCACTATACTGTATACAGATTGAATACACTATGTGTATATGAATGCACTATACTGTATACAGATTGAATACACTATGTGTATATGAATGCACTATACTGTATACAGATTGAATACACTATCTGTATATGAATGCACTATACTGTATACTGATTGAATACCCTATCTGTATATGAATGCACTATACTGTGTACAGATCGAATACACTATGTGTATGTGAATACACTATTCTGTATACAGATTGAATACACTATCTGTATATGAATGCACTATACTGTATACATGAAGAAGTATAGATATTGGTTTTGAACCGGTTTGCATGAAGATATATAGATATAGCCTGTAACCATATAAAACTCATGGTATGATACTGTATACAGATTGAATACACTATGTGTATATGAATGCACTATACTGTATACGGATTGAATACACTATGTGTATATGAATGCACTATACTGTATACAGATTGAATACACTATCTGTATATGAATGCACTATACTGTGTACAGATTGAATACACTATGTGTATATGAATGCACTATACTGTATACAGATTGAATACACTATCTGTATATGAATGCACTATACCGTATAAAGATTGAATACACTATCTGTATATGAATGCACTATACTGTAAACATGTAGAAGTATAGATATTGGTTTTGAACCTGTTTGCATGAAGATATATAGATAAAGCCTGTACACATATAAAACTCATGGTGTGATACTGTATACAGATTGAATACACTATGTGTATATGAATGCACTATACTGTATACAGATTGAATAGACTATGTGTATATGAATGCACTATACTGTATACAGATTTAATACACTATCTGTATATGAATGCACTATACTGTATACATGTAGAAGTATAGATATTGGTTTTGAACCTGTTTGCATGAAGATATATAGATAAAGCCTGTACACATATAAAACTCATGGTGTGATACTGTATACAGATTGAATACACTATGTGTATATGAATGCACTATACTGTATAGAGATTGAATACTGTTGGCGTTTCGACGCCCCAAAAAAAGGTCCATTTCGCTGACCAAGCGAAACCCGATCTGGCAACGTCTGGTTCGGAGTTGGGGAAATTGGTAACGAAGGGCGGGGCTTAGGGCGAGCTAAGCCCAGACGATCGACCAGTTGCCTAGAAGACACACGTGTCTCGCTCCCAACGTCTCGCAAATTTCGTTCCCCTTTTTGTTTCTCGTTTAAACTCAAGTGAAAATTGAGTTCGTGTCTCGATACTGGCAGGCAACCAGTATCTCAATTTCTTCCCTCGACTTGTGAAACAGTGGCCCTAAATTCTTTACTATTCTTTGAGATCTGGTCAGCACGATTGGCAAACGTGCTCACCACGCTGTCGGCTCGTTATCGCAAAGTATCTGAAACCTGAGGAGCACGATTGACAAACGTGCTCATAGCAGCTTGTGCTGTTGTCTCGTTCATAGAAAGCGATCCTGAGGATCACGATTGGCAAACGTGGTCATAGCAGGTTACGCTGTCGTCTCGTTATCGCAAAGCATCTTGAGGAATAACATTGGCAAACTTATTCACGGCAAGACTTTGAACGCCATCGTTTCTGAAACTAAGTCTCGCAACCATTCTTGAAATCTGAAGAGCACGATTGGCAAACGTGCTCATCACGCTGTCGTTTCGTTATCACAAAGTATCTTGAAGAATAAGATTGGCAAACTTATTCAAGGCAAGACTTTGAACATCCAATTGTCTACCCCTTTATGAGGTTTACCCCATTTTGGTTTGTTAATTGAAAACTCGATGCACGTATCAAAACGTGTTCATCGCAGTCTCTCCACCCCCAACGCTCAAATTGTTTTCTGATTGCAAATAAAGTGCATTAATCTCTCGGCCTTTCTTTTATCTCGTGCGTAAGGCAACAAAATTGGTGCATCGACCGGGAATCTCGTGACTCGGTACGGCGGCCATTACGCACGCGACTCGTCATCAGGAAAGCCGAGGGAGTCGTTCGAGTTCATCCGTTCTCATCCGCACTCTTCTCTCAACTTCCTGACCATCCCGTTAACGGTGTTTCCCGTTGAAGTCCCGCGTGGCAGACGACCGATTTGGAGAATCAGACTGTTCCAGCATCCAGCGAGATTGGCCAGCTGACTACAACTCCAGCCCAACGTCCCGAACACTCGCCAAAATCATATTTAAATTTGCATTTAATTGAAACTGCTCGTTGTGTGTCATTTAAATATAATTGCTGTGTTCCCTTTGTATGTTAAGATCCGTTGGTCGGCTCTCGGCAGAGTGGTTACGAATCTTTTACCGAACGCCCTGTGTTTAATATTGTTGGTCGGCTCTCGGCAGAGCGTCCACGAGCCCGTTTCCCGTTTACCTTTGTTTTCGTTGGTCGGCTCTCGGTAGAGCGTCCACGAACCCGTCTCCCGTTTACCTTTGTTTCGTTGGTCGGCTCTCGGCAGAGCGTCCACGTTTCCCGTCTCTTTTGCCTCGTCGGTCGGCTCTCGGCAGAGCGTCCGCGAGCCCGTTTTACGTTTTTTCTTGTTGCATTACGTTGGTCTGCTCTCGTCAGAGCGTCCGCAAACGTTTTGTTTCGACTTTTTATCTGTAACGTACGTGAACTAGGTTATTCAACCCTCGACAGGGTGGTTTACCTAAAGTTCAGTCTATCGTTCCGTCAGCTGGATCTTCTCTCAGTGGCTGTTCAGTTTTGTCCAGCTTAATCGTTCCGTCAGCAGGACTTACGCTGAGTAGCTGTCCAGTTTGTCCAGCGTTATCATCCCGTCAGCTAGGCTGCCTGTCAACGGCCGTCTAGTTTGTCCGGTCAACCAGTCCGTCAGCTTGGTCCCTCTCTACCATCGCCGCTACTTGTTTGTCCGGCCTTATTGGCCCGTCAGCTAAACTTTAACTAGCTTCACCAACCAGCAACATTCCGCGCAAGTTTAACAGCGCGAAGAGGAAGAAGGCGGACAAATTATTACGCAGTCAAAGGAGGAAAGCAGAGGCCCTTCACCGGATTAAAACCCACCAAACGGCGAAAGACGCTGCGGCTGTTACTGCCGTTGACACCTCTTCAGGAGACTCTGATCAACATCATCAACCGCGTCCACGATTGGTGGATTTTGTGCCGCCATCAAATCCCAGACGGCTTTCCTTTTGCCCGTACGATCCGTGGCCCCGTTCACCTGTAGTTGAACCACCCACTCCACCTGGTTCACCGGAACCCGAAGAAGACGACTTCATCCCGAATCTTTCTGACTGTGAAGTCATCGACGAAGTGGGCCCTTCTTCAGAGGACGAGACGTCTTCATCCGTGCAGGTGCCACCGTTGCCACCTACAAGATTAGTAAGGATACGGAATACCAAGACGAACGAAACACGCTTCGTTGGTCTGAGCCAACTCTTCCGTCCAAACTCTCAAGACCGGATCATTCGTCGCAAGTTAAATTAATTCGATCCCTTTGTGTCTTTGTCTGTCATCTCCTTGTAGGAGGGCAACTCAACCCGTCCATTAATTACATTCATCGTTTGTGTCTCTTCGCTCGATCTCGCTAAATATATTGCGCAATGGCTCAACCAAACTTTCCGCTTCCTGTAATTCTTGAGGATGACGAAGCATCTGATTGGGAGACCACTACAGATCCCGTGCGCCTTAAACGATTCCGGACGACGGGAAAGTCAATTAATACCAAATCCGGAAAGAGGCTTATGACAGCAGTCCGAGCTGGAGATGATCGTGACACCGTTCGTGCATTACGAGCCACGTATGTGCGCGATTACGATGATTTTGAGAGACGGCACGACCGGTTCTTGCAGTTTTCTTCCGCAAACCTGTCATCTGAAGCTATCACTGGCGAGTAAAATTGGTTGCAGGCGGTGATATATGAACATCAAGCTCTGCTACATCACTGCGAAGATTACCTGGCCAGGTTTTCGAATCTGTGTTCAGCATCCGTGTCGTCCAGGCATTCTTCTCGTGTCTCTAGCGTATCATCTGCACGCGCTAAGATTCAAGAGGCTGAACGACTTCAAAAGGAAGCTGAATTTAAACTCCAGCAAGCCCAAGACGAAGCAGCACGTAGAGCAGCAGAAGACGCTGCCTTACGGCAAGCTGAGGATTACCAACGGCAAGTCGTTGCTGATCGGCGACAAAGGGAGCTTCAGGATCAAATAGACCTTCAACGACTCTCAGGTGCTATTCTGAAGCAACAGTTAAACGAGCTAACTGGAAACGAGCCGAATCTTTCCGAACCAGCATTATCCACTGGAAGTGGTCCGTCAAATGCCTCACTAACTCAGACCTTACGCCCAGCAACAACCGCCATCCTTACGGTACCCCAGCCTGCAAAGCCGCAGATCCAGATTCCGGCCGTGACGTCCACCGCAACCGTCACATCAACAACGTTAAGCGTTCAGCCGGCAGCTGCGATCATGACGCCGTTGATCGGAGCGAGTAACACGAAATCGCTGGCGCCGATTCAAGTTTTCCCACCGTCAATTCCGGTCGCTGCTACGACGTCATCGATTATAACGCCTTCTGTTTCCGGCGGAGTTCTAAACCAAGTCCGCGGTCTTGCAGCCAGAGCATTTAACGCTCTCACTCCAGGAAGACCATCGAACGTTCATACTCCGATTACACTAACGCAACAAAACACTGCTCCAGCGCCTGTTCCGATAGGTGCTCCAGCTCCCAACCCAGCTTCCATAACGACCTCAGCAAACTCAATAAATGTGACGGACAATCAGCCGATGATGGGCAGTGTTGCCCAATCCTCTAGCGTTGCACCGAGTCCACCTTCGAATCCAGTTACGCTCACCTCTACTCGAATGTCGAGCACGCCGCAAGTCGTTTACCAACAAACGTTTGCCAACCCACAACTGGTTCCACCGTCAACATCCTCGAACCGTTTTCCATCTCCACCGAGTTTCTTTCACGGGCCGGCCGCGCCGGTTATTAATTCCACCCCGCCACTGTTTATTCCGGCTCAGAACTATGGTACGCCGCAACCAACTTCCATGCCGTTTCCCAACAGTATTATGGCACCGCCTTTATATTCATCGGGTTCTCCAAGTCCAACGGTTCCTCCGCAAGCAATGAATCATCCCTCACGCTCATACACACCAGATGCTTGGATCCATACACTTGGAAATCAAAACACAACTATGAATCGTTCCGGCGCCAAACCGCCACGTATGAAAGCGCCAAGTTTTGATGGCGATCCACGCAATTGGCCGATGTTTATCCAAATGTTCAAGGTCTTCGTCCATGACACTGTCAGTTCTGACGCAGAGCGTATCGCCCACCTGTATGACGCGCTTACGCCAGCCATCCGCAAGGATATCGGTGGTGCCCTGCTGAGCCCAGGTCTTTATCAACACGCTCTTAGTGAGCTGCATAAACGATACGGGAATCCGCAGATCGTCTCTCAGGCCTGCACGTCGTCCCTCCTAAAACTTCAGCCGTTCCGGGATAACGATTTCAAAGCACTGCGTGCGTTTTCAGCCGATCTTCACTCCGTCGTAGCAACCTTAAGGCTCGGTGGCTACGGAATGGAGCTTCATAGCCACGCCACACTTTCTCAACTTGTCTCCAAACTTCCTCCAGCCTTGAGAAGTCGATGGGGAGAGAAAAGCTGGTCGATGCAGCCTCATTTTTCTACCGTAGAGGATTTGGATCAATGGCTCGATGGTGTCGCTATGACTGAACATTCAATCCGCGCTGGATGTACCGAGATCCACCAACCGATGATTCAAAGAAAACCCAATGATAGTAAACAGCGTAGCCCAGCTAGCCATAACATCTTCAATACTACTGCCGATAAGTCGACCGAGCAGAAAACATCAAGATGTCCAGGGTGCAAATCCACACACTCTCACCACCTCAAGGACTGCAGACTATTTAAGGCAGTTCCAGTTGAGAAAAGAGCCGCTATCGTGAAGGAATGCAACGCCTGTTTTCGCTGTCTAGGCCGTGACCATCTTAGCCGAGAATGTCGTCGTACTGAGAGATGCAACCATGCCAATTGTGACGGTGTGCATAATCCTCTCCTGCATGGTGTCCCGCGAATGTATCCGAAGGTGGGAAGCCAAAAAACAGCCAATTTCTCTGGGTCAATTGCTACTGAATCTAAAAGAACTCTGCTGCCGATCGTTCCAGTGATTCTGCGTGCCAACGGGAAGAAGCATCATCTATTCGCGCTTCTGGACGGTGGAAGCGAAATATCTGTTATCAAGAAAAAGGTCGCAACTCTTCTTGGATTAAAAGGTCGCATGGAACGAGTCGTTACAAGAACGGTTGATGGAGAAAGCCGACCGACTGATCATGAGATAGTGAAATTCAACATCGTCGCTTCGCTGGATGGTCGTTTCACCTTCGACATCGTCGACGTGCATGTAATGGATACGTTCCGGTTGAACAAAAACTCCGTTGACCTGACTGACCTTTCGAAGAAGTGGCCACACCTCGCTCATGTGCCGATACATTCGGTGCTCGATGAAGATGTTGCTATCCTGATTGGGCAGGACCACCCAGCTGCTATCGAGATTTTTGAAACCTTCGAGGACCCATATCACCAACGGGCTCCCCGTGCTTATCTTACAGCCTTTGGTTGGTGTGTCGCTGGCCCCGCTGCAAGATCCGATGAAACAGGTCGGAACTGTTTTCATCTTAGCTTATCCGAAGATCGGTGCGATAACTTGCTGCAACACTTCATCGAGTTCGACACCTTTGGAACGAAGCCAAACGTCGTGAAGCTCGTCAGTAAGGACGAGGAAAGAGCTTGGAGAATCCTAAGAGATACTACGAAACACAATGGCGAACGTTACGAATCCGGCCTTTTGTGGAAATTGGATGACCCGGCTCTACCCAACAACTTCTTTGCTGCCCAACGACGTTTTTTCAGCCTCGAAAGAAAACTTTCCAAAGACGATAAACTGGCTGAAACCTACAAAGGTGTTATCGACACTTACGTCAATCTCAAACACGCACGTTAACTATCTAAAGAAGACATTGATGCTGGGTCCTCCGGTCGAACATGGTACAACCCTCACCATCCGGTGTTTAACCCGAACAAGCCGGGAAAATGTCGTATTGTATTCGACTTGTCCGCAAAGTGTCACGGAATATGCCTAAACGATGTTCTACTTAGAGGTCCAGATCTCCTCACAAATCTTGTCGGAATCCTTCTCCGCTTCCGTCAGTATGCTGTCCCGATCGTCGCCGACGTGGAGAATATGTTCCATCAGGTGAGAGTGCGGCCTATCGACGGGCCGGCCTTCCGTTTTCTGAGGCGCGATCCGGGCTCAACGAAACCAGTAGACGTCTACCAGATGGATGTCCACCTTTTCGGCGCTGTCTCTTCTCCAGCTGTCTGTTCGGATGCTCTGCAACAAACAGTCAAAGATCACGGCGACGATCATCTCCTCCGCCAAATCACCCGGCATTTTTATATGGACAACTGGTTAGTGTCCTTTCCGATGGAAGCTGAAGCCATTTCTACTGCTCATCGTCTAACCGAAACGTTGAAAAGAGGTGGTTTTCCGCTCACCCAATGGGCAACTTCCAATGATAACGTCCGTAAATCTTTACCCGGACACCAACTCGAAGACGCAGTCATCAACATGGATCTTGACGCTGAACCAATCGAAAGAACTCTCGGTCTAGTATGGGATTTCCGCCGTGACGCCTTCATCTTAGGAACCTCAGTAAAATCAGATGGTCGCACGAAACGCGATCTCATGAAGGCTATTTTTAGCATCTTCGATCCCCTCGGTTTTCTTGCTCCGATAGTGTTTAAACTAAATTTCTAATGCAAGATATTTGGCGACGAAAACTTGATTGGGATGAAGAGTTGGACCCAGACCTTATCGACCGTTGGGTCCATTGGGCGAGTTCTTTACCGTCACTCAATGGCCTCGTCTTAAATCGCTGCATCTCACCGACTAAAAAAGATGTTGCAACAATAGAACTCTACGTTTTTGGTGACGCGTCCGAGATGGGATACGGTGCTGTCTGCTATGCCCGCTTTGTCTACCCAAACGGAACAGCAGACACTTGCTTCCTCATCTCTAAGTCGAGGATCGCACCGTTAAAATTCATGACTATTCCACGTCTTGAATTGAATGCAGCCGTTCTAGCAGCACGCTTGGCTGCCGAGGTGCGAGAAGAACACGACCTTCATTTCGACACAACTACCTATTGGTCTGACTCAACTACCGTCCTAAGCTGGATTAAGTCCCGTTCTTGTCGTTTCCATATATACGTCGGCAACCGCATAGGGGAAATCCTTGAGACTTCTTCACCAAATGAATGGAATTACGTCCCGAGCGTTTTCAACCCTGCCGTTGATGCGAGTCGCGGACTTGATGCAGCTGAATTCCACATGCAACATCGTTGGTTTTCCTGTCCAGATTTCCTTAAAGCTTCTATCAACTGGCCATGTCTTCCATCTCTTCCATCGTTGGAAGCGAATGATCCAGAAATTCGCGAAGCTACGTGGGTCGGTCAAATCCAGCTACAAGATAACGAAATCGACCAGCTAATCAAAAGAAAATCGAGAGTCCATATCATCATCCGCACCGTCGCGTACATGTTTCGATTCGTTGCAAATGCGCGCATCAAGAATAAGGAACAGAGAAAGTTACATGGTCTTTCAGGAGAAGAAATCAGCTTAGCTCGCAATGCTCTTCTTCGACACGCGAATCTAATGTCTATCGCGATGAAGTAGATGATCTACGGGCCGGCCGTCAAATCGAGAAGAGTTCCAGCCTCATAAAATTATCGCCATATTTGGACCATCGCGGCTTGCTGTGTGTTGGCGGTCGTATCGACAAAGCGCCACTGCCAATCGACATTCGCCATCCGATCATCCTTCCACGTCAGCAACGTCTCATGGAGCTCATTCTCTTCCAAATGCACCGAGATCGAGCACACTTATCGGCAGAGCAGCTACACCACGAAGCGCGAAGCCAATATTGGATTCCCAAAGGCAGAATTACCGCTCAACGGATATTTAGCATGTGCTACCCCTGCAAGAGAAAATACGCAAAGGGTTTGAGACCAAAGATGGCTGATTTACCCAGTTTCCGCTTGAAGGTAGGCTACCCCGCATTAACACACACCGGTGTGGATTACTTCTACCCAATAGACACTACCATCTTCCGAAGGGTTGTCAAACGGTGGGGCTGCCTTTTCACATGCCTCACGTCTCGCTGTGTACATTTAGAAATGGCCTATTCGTTAGACACCAGTTCGTTTATCTCAGCTCTAGACCGCTTTCAAAATCGTCGAGGCGTCCCGGCTTCTTTCCACAGCGACAATGGAACGAATTTTGTTGGCGCTCAGCGGGAGTTGGCCGAATGCCTTCAGAACCTGAACCAACATGCCATCCTTAAACACCTTGGTCGTCAGCCAACAAAATGGTATTTCAATCCACCAGCCGCTCCACATTTTGGTGGTGCGTGGGAACGAATGGTTCGCTCCGCCAAAACAGCGTTAAGATCTGTTCTTGGCAAACAACGGCTCACCGATGAAATTCTCCTCACGGCCCTGACACATATCGAAAATGTGCTCAATAGCCGTAAACTTACAGCCACCAGCGATGATCCCTCCGATCCGGAAAGCCTGACACCGAACCATCTACTCCTCGGCCGCGCAAATCCCAATGTTCCACCCGACGTCTTCTCCGAAACAGATTTATCCGCCAAAGAACGATGGCGAATATCACAAGCCCTTACAGACCAGTTTTGGCGTCGTTGGATGAAAGAAATAGTGCCTAGCCTAACGGAGCGCGAAAAATGGTATCAGGATCAGCCGAATCTCGAAGTCGGTGACATTGTCGTCATCATAAACCCGTCAACACCCCGTGGTGTCCGGCCGACTGGCAAAATCATCCAAGTCGTCGCTGGAAAGGATGGAATCGTCCGGTCAGCTCACATCCAAACCAACGGAACAGAACGTCATCGTCCAGTCCACGAACTTCTCTTAATCGAATCTGTCAACGTCAGAGAAAGTGCGATTGACGCAGCAAATCGCAGGGCCGCCGATGTTGGCGTTTCGACGCCCCAAAAAAAGGTCAATTTCGCTGACCAAGCGAAACCCGATCTGGCAAAGTCTGGATCGGAGTTGGGGAAATTGGTAACAAAGGGCGGGGGTTAGGGCGACCTAAGCCCAGACGAAGTGAAAATTGAGTTCGTGTCTCGATACTGGCAGGCAACCAGTATCTCAATTTCTTCCCTGGACTTGTGAAACAGTGGCCCTAAATTCTTTACTATTCTTTGAGATCTGGTCAGCACGATTGGCAAACGTGCTCACCACGCTGTCGGCTCGTTATCGCAAAGTATCTGAAACCTGAGGAGCACGATTGACAAACGTGCTCATAGCAGGTTGTGTTGTTGTCTCGTTCATAGAAAGCGATCCTGAGGATCACGATTGGCAAACGTGGTCACAGCAGGTTACGCTGCCGTCTCGTTATCGCAATGCATCTTGAGGAATAAGATTGGCAAACTTATTTACGGCAAGACTTTGAACGCCATCGTATCTGAAACTAAGTCTCGCAACCATTCTTGAAATCTGAAGAGCACGATTAGCAAACGTGCTCATCACGCTGTCGTTTCGTTATCGCAAAGTATCTTGAAGAATAAGATTGGCAAACTTATTCACGGCAAGACTTTGAACATCCAATTTCTACCCCTGTATGAGGTTTACCACATTTTGGTTTGTTAATTGAAAACTTGATGCACGTATCAAAACGTGTTCATCGCAGTCTCTCCACCCCCAACGCTCAAATTGTTTTCTGGTTGCAAATAAAGTGCATTAATCTCTCGGCCTTTCTTTTATCTCGTGCGTAAGGCAACAAATACACCATGTGTATATGAATGCACTATACTGTATACAGATTGAATACACTATCTGTATATGAATGCACTATACTGTATACAGATTGAATACACTATGTGTATATGAATGCACTATACTGTATACATGTAGAAGTATAGATATTGGTTTTGAACCTGTTTGCATGAAGATATATAGATATAGCCTGTAACCATATAAAACTCATGGTATGATACTGTATACAGATTGAATACACTATGTGTATATGAATGCACTATACTGTATACAGATTGAATACACTATGTGTATATGAATGCACTATACTGTATACATGTAGAAGTATAGATATTGGTTTGGAACCTGTTTGCATGAAGATATATGGATATAGCCTGTAACCATATAAAACTCATGGTATGATACTGTATACAGATTTAATACACTATGTGTATATGAATGCACTATACTGTATACAGATTGAATACACTATGTGTATATGAATGCACTATACTGTATACAGATTGAATACACTATGTGTATATGAATGCACTATACTGCATACAGATTGAATACACTATCTGTATATAAATGCACTATACTGTATACAGATTGAATACACTATCTGTATATGAATGCACTATACTGTATGCAGATTGAATACACTATCTGTATATGAATGCACTATACTGTATACAGATTGAATACACTATGTGTATATGAATGCACTATACTGTATACAGATTGAATACACTATGTGTATATGAATGCACTATACTGTATACATGTAGAAGTATAGATATTGGTTTGGAACCTGTTTGCATGAAGATATATGGATATAGCCTGTAACCATATAAAACTCATGGTATGATACTGTATACAGATTGAATACACTATGTGTATATGAATGCACTATACTGTATACAGATTGAATACACTATGTGTATATGAATGCACTATACTGTATACAGATTGAATACACTATCTGTATATGAATGCACTATACTTTGTACAGATTGAATACACTATGTGTATATGAATGCACTATACTGTATACAGATTGAATACACTATCTGTATATGAATGCACTATACTGTATACAGATTGAATACACTATGTGTATATGAATGCACTATACTGTATACATTTAGAAGTATAGATATTGGTTTTGAACCTGTTTGCATGAAGATATATAGATATAGCCTGTAACCATATAAAACGCATGGTATGATACTGTATACAGATTGTAAACACGATGTGTATATGAATGCACTATACTGTATACAGATTGAATACACTATCTGTATATGGATGCACTATACTGTATACAGATTGAATACACTATGTGTTTATGAATGCACTATACTGTATACAGATTGAAAACACTATGTGTATATGAATGCACTATACTGTATACGGATTGAATACACTGTCTGTATATGAATGCACTATACTGTATACAGATTGAATACACTATCTGTATATGAATCCACTATACTGTATACAGATTGAATACACTATCTGTATATGAATCCACTATACTGTATACAGATTGAATACACTATGTGTATATGAATGCACTATACTGTGTACAGATTGAATACACTATGTGTATATGAATGCACTATACTGTATACAGATTGAATACACTATCTGTATATGAATGCACTATACTGTATACAGATTGAATACACTATGTGTATATGAATGCACTATACTGTATACAGATTGAATACACGATGTGTAAATGAATGCACTATACTGTATACAGATTGAATACACTATGTGTATATGAATGCACTATACTGTATACAGATTGAATACACGATGTGTATATGAATGCACTATACTGTATACAGATTGAATACACTATCTGTATATGGGTGCACTATACTGTATACAGATTGAATACACTATGTGTATATGAATGCACTATACTGTATACAGATTGAATACACTATCTGTATATGAATGCACTATACTGTGTACAGATTGAATACACTATGTGTATATGAATGCACTATACTGTATACAGATTGAATACACTATGTTTATATGAATTCACTATACTGTATACATGTAGAAGTATAGATATTGGTTTTTAACCTGTTTGCATGAAGATATATAGATATAGCCTGTAACCATATAAAACTCATGGTATGATACTGTATACAGATTGAATACACTATGTGTATATGAAAGCACTATACTGTATACAGATTGAATACACGATGTGTATATGAATGCACTATACTGTATACAGATTAAATACACTGTCTGTATATGGATGCACAATACTGTATACAGATTGAATACACTATGTGTATATGAATGCACTATACCGTATACAGATTGAATACACTATGTGTATATGAATGCACTATATTGTATACAGATTGAATACACTATGTGTATATGAATGCACAATACTGTATACAGATTGAATACACTATCTGTATATGAATGCACTATACTGTATACAGATTTAATACACTATCTGTATATGAAAGCACTATACTGTATACATGTAGAAGTATAGATATTGGTTTTGAACCTGTTTGGATGAAGATATATAGATATAGCCTGTAACCATATAAAACGCATGGTATGATACTGTATACAGATTGAATACACTATGTGTATATGAATGCACTATACTGTATACAGATTGAATACACTATGTGTATATGAATGCACTATACTGTATACAGATTGAATACACTATCTGTATATGAATGCACTATACTGTATACAGATTGAATACACTATCTGTATATGAATGCATTATACTGTATACAGATTGAATACACTATCTGTATATGAATGCACTATACTCTATACAGATTGAATGCACTATGTGTATATGAATGCACTATGTGTATATGAATGCACTATACTGTATACAGATTGAATACACTATGTGTATATGAATGCACTACACTGTATACATGTAGAAGTATAGATATTGGTTTTGAACCTGTTTGCATGAAGATATATAGATATAGCCTGTACACATATAAAACTCATGGTATGATACTGTATACAGATTGAATACACTATGTGTATATGAATGCCACTATACTGTATACAGATAGAATACACTATGTGTATATGAATTCACTATACTGTATACAGATTGAATACACTATGTGTATATTAATGCACTATACTGTATACAGATTGAATACACTATCTGTATATGAATGCACTATACTGTATACAGATTGAATACACTATGTGTATTTGAATGCACTATACTGTATACAGATTGAATACATTATCTGTATATGAATGCACTATACTGTATACAGATTGAATACACTATGTGTATATGAATGCACTATACTGTATACAGATTGAATACAATATCTGTATATGAATGCACTATACTGTATACAGATTGAATACAATATCTGTATATGAATGCACTATACTGTATACAGATTGAATACAATATCTGTATATGAATGCACTATACTGTATACAGATTGAATACACTATGTGTATATGAATGCACTATACTGTATACAGATTGAATACACTATGTGTATATGAATGCACTATACTGTGTACAGATTGAATACACTATGTGTATATGAATGCACTATACTGTATACAGATTGAATACACTATCTGTATATGAATGCACTATACTGTATACAGATTGAATACACTATGTGTATATGAATGCACTATACTGTATACAGATTGAATACACGATGTGTAAATGAATGCACTATACTGTATACAGATTGAATACACTATGTGTATATGAATGCACTATACTGTATACAGATTGAATACACGATGTGTATATGAATGCACTATACTGTATACAGATTGAATACACTATCTGTATATGGGTGCACTATACTGTATACAGATTGAATACACTATGTGTATATGAATGCACTATACTGTATACAGATTGAATACACTATCTGTATATGAATGCACTATACTGTGTACAGATTGAATACACTATGTGTATATGAATGCACTATACTGTATACAGATTGAATACACTGTGTTTATATGAATTCACTATACTGTATACATGTAGAAGTATAGATATTGGTTTTTAACCTGTTTGCATGAAGATATATAGATATAGCCTGTAACCATATAAAACTCATGGTATGATACTGTATACAGATTGAATACACTATGTGTATATGAAAGCACTATACTGTATACAGATTGAATACACGATGTGTATATGAATGCACTATACTGTATACAGATTAAATACACTGTCTGTATATGGATGCACAAATACTGTATACAGATTGAATACACTATGTGTATATGAATGCACTATACCGTATACAGATTGAATACACTATGTGTATATGAATGCACTATATTGTATACAGATTGAATACACTATGTGTATATGAATGCACAATACTGTATACAGATTGAATACACTATCTGTATATGAATGCACTATACTGTATACAGATTGAATACACTATCTGTATATGAATGCACTATACTGTATACATGTAGAAGTATAGATATTGGTTTTGAACGTGTTTGGATGAAGATATATAGATATAGCCTGTAACCATATAAAACGCATGGTATGATACTGTATACAGATTGAATACACTATGTGTATATGAATGCACTATACTGTATACAGATTGAATACACTATGTGTATATGAATGCACTATACTGTATACAGATTGAATACACTATCTGTATATGAATGCACTATACTGTATACAGATTGAATACACTATCTGTATATGAATGCATTATACTGTATACAGATTGAATACACTATCTGTATATGAATGCACTATACTCTATACAGATTGAAT
Organism: Daphnia sinensis; assembly: GCA_013167095.2. Taxonomy (NCBI): domain Eukaryota; kingdom Metazoa; phylum Arthropoda; class Branchiopoda; order Diplostraca; family Daphniidae; genus Daphnia; species Daphnia sinensis. Next base: position 20,432 of record WJBH02000181.1, on the reverse strand, counting down.
GCACTATGTGTATATGAATGCACTATGTGTATATGAATGCACTATACTGTATACAGATTGAATACACTATGTGTATATGAATGCACTACACTGTATACATGTAGAAGTATAGATATTGGTTTTGAACCTGTTTGCATGAAGATATATAGATATAGCCTGTACACATATAAAACTCATGGTATGATACTGTATACAGATTGAATACACTATGTGTATATGAATGCACTATACTGTATACAGATAGAATACACTATGTGTATATGAATTCACTATACTGTATACAGATTGAATACACTATGTGTATATGAATGCACTATACTGTATACAGATTGAATACACTATCTGTATATGAATGCACTATACTGTATACAGATTGAATACACTATGTGTATTTGAATGCACTATACTGTATACAGATTGAATACATTATCTGTATATGAATGCACTATACTGTATACAGATTGAATACACTATGTGTATATGAATGCACTATACTGTATACAGATTGAATACAATATCTGTATATGAATGCACTATACTGTATACAGATTGAATACAATATCTGTATATGAATGCACTATACTGTATACAGATTGAATACAATATCTGTATATGAATGCACTATACTGTATACAGATTGAATACACTATGTGTATATGAATGCACAATACTGTATACAGATTGAATACACTATGTGTATATGAATGCACTATACTGTATACAGATTGAATACACTATGTGGATATGAATGCACTATACTGTATACAGATTGAATACACTATCTGTATATGAGTGCACTATACTGTATACATGTAGAAGTATAGATATTGGTTTTGAACCTGTCTGCATGAAGATATATAGATATAGCCTGTAACCATATAAAACGCATGGTATGATACTGTATACAGATTGAATACACGATGTGTATATGAATGCACTATACTGTATACAGATTGAATACACTATCTGTATATGGATGCACTATACTGTATACAGATTGAATACACGATGTGTATATGAATGCACTATACTGTATACAGATTGAATACACTATCTGTATATGGATGCACTATACTGTGTACAGATTGAATACACTATGTGTATATGAATGCACTATACTGTATACAGATTGAATACACTATCTGTATATGAATGCACTATACTGTATACAGATTGAATACACTATGTGTATATGAATGCACTATACTGTATACATGTAGAAGTATAGATATTGGTTTTGAACCTGTTTGCATGAAGATATATAGATATAGCCTGTAACCATATAAAACGCATGGTATGATACTGTATACAGATTGTAAACACGATGTGTATATGAATGCACTATACTGTATACAGATTGAATACACTATCTGTATATGGATGCACTATACTGTATACAGATTGAATACACTATGTGTTTATGAATGCACTATACTGTATACAGATTGAAAACACTATGTGTATATGAATGCACTATACTGTATACGGATTGAATACACTGTCTGTATATGAATGCACTATACTGTATACAGATTGAATACACTATCTGTATATGAATCCACTATACTGTATACAGATTGAATACACTATCTGTATATGAATCCACTATACTGTATACAGATTGAATACACTATGTGTATATGAATGCACTATACTGTGTACAGATTGAATACACTATGTGTATATGAATGCACTATACTGTATACAGATTGAATACACTATCTGTATATGAATGCACTATACTGTATACAGATTGAATACACTATGTGTATATGAATGCACTATACTGTATACAGATTGAATACACGATGTGTAAATGAATGCACTATACTGTATACAGATTGAATACACTATGTGTATATGAATGCACTATACTGTATACAGATTGAATACACGATGTGTATATGAATGCACTATACTGTATACAGATTGAATACACTATCTGTATATGGTGCACTATACTGTATACAGATTGAATACACTATGTGTATATGAATGCACTATACTGTATACAGATTGAATACACTATCTGTATATGAATGCACTATACTGTGTACAGATTGAATACACTATGTGTATATGAATGCACTATACTGTATACAGATTGAATACACTATGTTTATATGAATTCACTATACTGTATACATGTAGAAGTATAGATATTGGTTTTTAACCTGTTTGCATGAAGATATATAGATATAGCCTGTACCCATATAAAACTCATGGTATGATACTGTATACAGATTGAATACACTATGTGTATATGAAAGCACTATACTGTATACAGATTGAATACACGATGTGTATATGAATGCACTATACTGTATACAGATTAAATACACTGTCTGTATATGGATGCACAATACTGTATACAGATTGAATACACTATGTGTATATGAATGCACTATACCGTATACAGATTGAATACACTATGTGTATATGAATGCACTATATTGTATACAGATTGAATACACTATGTGTATATGAATGCACAATACTGTATACAGATTGAATACACTATCTGTATATGAATGCACTATACTGTATACAGATTGAATACACTATCTGTATATGAATGCACTATACTGTATACATGTAGAAGTATAGATATTGGTTTTGAACCTGTTTGGATGAAGATATATAGATATAGCCTGTAACCATATAAAACGCATGGTATGATACTGTATACAGATTGAATACACTATGTGTATATGAATGCACTATACTGTATACAGATTGAATACACTATGTGTATATGAATGCACTATACTGTATACAGATTGAATACACTATCTGTATATGAATGCACTATACTGTATACAGATTGAATACACTATCTGTATATGAATGCATTATACTGTATACAGATTGAATACACTATCTGTATATGAATGCACTATACTCTATACAGATTGAATGCACTATGTGTATATGAATGCACTATGTGTATATGAATGCACTACACTGTATACATGTAGAAGTATAGATATTGGTTTTGAACCTGTTTGCATGAAGATATATAGATATAGCCTGTACACATATAAAACTCATGGTATGATACTGTATACAGATTGAATACACTATGTGTATATGAATGCACTATACTGTATACAGATTGAATACACTATCTGTATATAAATGCACTATACTGTATACAGATTGAATACACTATGTGTATATGAATGCACTATACTGTATACAGATTGAATACACTATGTGTATATGAATGCACTATACTGTATACAGATTGAATACACTATCTGTATATGAATGCACTATACTGTATACATGTAGAAGTATAGATATTGGTTTTGAACCTGTTTGAATGAAGATATATAGATATAGCCTGTACACATAAAACTCATGGTATGATACAGTATACAGATTGAATAAACTATGTGTATATGAATGCACTATACTGTATACAGATTGAATACACTATGTGTATATGAATGCACTATATTGTATACAGATTGAATACACTATGTGTATATGAATACACTATCTGTATATGAATGCAGTATACTGTTTACATGTAGAAGTATAGATATAGCCTGTACACATATAAAACTCATGGTATGATACTGTATACAGATTGAATACACTATGTGTATATGAATGCACTATACTGTATACAGATTGAATACACTATGTGTATATGAATGCACTATACTGTATACATGTAGAAGTATAGATATTGGTTTTGAACCTGTTTGCATGAAGATATATAGATATAGCCTGTACACATATAAAACTCATGGTATGATACTGTATACAGATTGAATACACTATGTGTATATGAATGCACTATAGTGTATACATGTAGAAGTATAGATATTGGTTTTGAACCTGTTTGCATGAAGATATGTAGATATTTCCTGTACACATATAAAACTCATGGTATGATACTGTATACAGATTGAATACGCTATGTGTATATGAATGTACTATACTGTATACAGATTGAATACACTATGTGTATATGAATGCACTATACTGTATACAGATTGAATACACTATGTGTATATGAATGCACTATACTTTATACAGATTGAATACACTATGTGTATATGAATGCACTATACTATATACAGATTGAATACACTATGTGTATATGAATGCACTATACTGTATACATGTAGAAGTATAGATATTGGTTTTGAACCTGTTTGCATGAAGATATGTAGATATAGCCTGTACACATATAAAACTCATGGTATGATACTGTATACAGATTGAATACGCTATGTGTATATGAATGTACTATACTGTATACAGATTGAATACACTATGTGTATATAAATGCGCTATACTGTATACAGATTGAATACACTATGTGTATATGAATGCACTATACTTTATACAGATTGAATACACTATGTGTATATGAATGCACTATACTATATACAGATTGAATACACTATGTGTATATGAATGCACTATACTGTATACAGATTGAATACACTATCTGCATGAATGCACTATACTGTGTACAGATTGAATAAACTATGTGTATATGAATACACTATACTGTATACAGATTGAATACACTATCTGTATATGAATGCACTATACTGTATACATGTAGAAGTATAGATATTGGTTTTGAACCTGTTTGCATGAAGATATATAGATATAGCCTGTACACATATAAAACTCATGGTATGATACAGTATACAGATTGAATAAACTATGTGTATATGAATGCACTATACTGTATACAGATTGAATACACTATGTGTATATGAATGCACTATACTGTATACAGATTGAATAACTATGTGTATATGAATGCACTATACTGTATACAGATTGAATACACTATGTGTATATGAATGCACTATACTGTATACAGATTGAATACACTATGTGTATATGAATGCACTATACTGTATACAGATTGAATACACTATGTGTATATGAATGCACTATACTGTATACAGATTGAATACACTATGTGTATATGAATCCACTATACTGTATACAGATTGAATACACTATCTGTATATGAATGCACTATACTGTATACATGTAGAAGCATAGATATTGGTTTTGAACCTGTTTGCATGAAGATATATAGATATAGCCTGTACACATATAAAACTCATGGTATGATACTGTATACAGATTGAATACACTATGTGTATATGAATGCACTATACTGTATACAGATTGAGTACACTATGTGTATATGAATGCACTATATTGTATACAGATTGAATACACTATGTGTATATGAATACACTATACTGTATACAGATTGAATACACTATCTGTGTATGAATGCACTATACTGTATACATGTAGAAGTATAGATATTGGTTTTGAACCTGTTTGCATGAAGATATATAGATATAGCCTGTACACATATAAAACTCATGGTATGATACTGTATACAGATTGAATACACTATGTGTATATGAATGCACTATACTGTATACAGATTGAATACACTATGTGTATATGAATGCACTATACTGTATACAGATTGAATACACTATGTGTATATGAATACACTATACTGTATACAGATTGAATACACTATGTGTATATGAATGCACTATACTGTATACATGTAGAAGTATAGATATTGGTTTTGAACCTGTTTGCATGAAGATATATAGATATAGCCTGTACACATATAAAACTCATGTATGATACTGTATACAGATTGAATACACTATGTGTATATGAATGCACTATACTGTATACAGATTGAATACACTATCTGTATATAAATGCACTATACTGTATACAGATTGAATACACTATGTGTATATGAATGCACTATACTGTATACAGATTGAATACACTATGTGTATATGAATGCACCATACTGTATACAGATTGAATACACTATCTGTATATGAATGCACTATACTGTATACATGTAGAAGTATAGATATTGGTTTTGAACCTGTTTGAATGAAGATATATAGATATAGCCTGTACACATATAAAACTCATGGTATGATACAGTATACAGATTGAATAAACTATGTGTATATGAATGCACTATACTGTATACAGATTGAATACACTATGTGTATATGAATGCACTATACTGTATACAGATTGAATACACTATGTGTATATGAATGCACTATACTGTATACAGATTGACTACACTATGTGTATATGAAGGCACTATACTGTATACAGATTGAATACACTATGTGTATATGAATGCACTATACTGTATACATGTAGAAGTATAGATATTGTTTTGAACCTGTTTGCATGAAGATATTATAGATATAGCCTGTACACATATAAAACTCATGGTATGATACTGTATACAGATTGAATACACTATGTGTATATGAATGCACTATACTGTATACAGATTGAGTACACTATGTGTATATGAATGCACTATATTGTATACAGATTGAATACACTATGTGTATATGAATACACTATACTGTATACAGATTGAATACACTATCTGTGTATGAATGCACTATACTGTATACATGTAGAAGTATAGATATTGGTTTTGAACCTGTTTGCATGAAGATATATAGATATAGCCTGTACACATATAAAACTCATGGTATGATACTGTATACAGATTGAATACACTATGTGTATATGAATGCACTATACTGTATACAGATTGAATACACTATGTGTATATGAATGCACTATACTGTATACAGATTGAATACACTATGTGTATATGAATACACTATACTGTATACAGATTGAAGAATGCACTATACTGTATACATGTAGAAGTATAGATATTGGTTTTGAACCTGTTTGCATGAAGATCTATAGATATAGCCTGTACACATATAAAACTCATGGTATGATACTGTATACAGATTGAATACACTATGTGTATATGAATGCACTATACTGTATACAGATTGAATACACTATGTGTATATAATGCACTATACTGTATACAGATTGAATACACTATGTGTATATGAATGCACTATACTGTATACAGATTGAATACACTATGTGTATATGAATGCACCATACTGTATACAGATTGAATACACTATCTGTATATGATGCACTATACTGTATACATGTAGAAGTATAGATATTGGTTTTGAACCTGTTTGAATGAAGATATATAGATATAGCCTGTACACATATAAAAAATCATGGTATGATACAGTATACAGATTGAATAAACTATGTGTATATGAATGCACTATACTGTATACAGATTGAATACACTATGTGTTATATGAATGCACTATACTGTATACAGATTGAATACACTATGTGTATATGAATGCACTATACTGTATACAGATTGACTACACTATGTGTATATGAAGGCACTATACTGTATACAGATTGAATACACTATGTGTATATGAATGCACTATACTGTATACATGTAGAAGTATAGATATTGGTTTTGAACCTGTTTGCATGAAGATATATAGATATAGCCTGTACACATATAAAACTCATGGTATGATACTGTATACAGATTGAATACACTATGTGTATATGAATGCACTATACTGTATACAGATTGAATACACTATGTGTATATGAATGCACTATACTGTATACAGATTGAATTACACTATGTGTATATGAATGCACTATACTGTATACAGATTGAATACACTATGTGTATATGAATGCACTATACTGTATACAGATTGAATACACTATGTGTATATGAATGCACTATACCGTATACAAATTGAATACACTATGTGTATATGAATGCACTATACTGTATACAGATTGAAAACACTATCTGTATATGAATGCACTATACTGTATACATATAGAAGTATAGATATTGGTTTTGAACCTGTTTGCATGAAGATATATATTATATAGACTGTACACATATAAAACTCATGGTATGATACTGTATAAAGATTGAATACACTATGTGTATATGAATGCACTATACTGTATACAGATTGAATACACTATGTGTATATGACTGCACTATACTGTATACAGATTGAATACACTATGTGTATATGAATGCACTATACTGTATAAAGATTGAATACACTATCTGTATATGAATGCACTATACTGTATATATGTAGAAGTATAGATATTGGTTTTGAACCTGTTTGCATGAAGATATATAGATATAGCCTGTACACATATAAAACTCATGGTATGATACTGTATACAGATTGAATACACTATATGTATATGAATGCACTATACTGTATACAGATTGAATACACTATCTGTATATGAATGCACTATACTGTATACAGATTGAATACACTATGTGTATATGAAAGCACTATACTGTATGCAGATTGAATACACTATGTGTATATGAATGCACTATACTGTATACAGATTGAATACACTATCTGTATATGAATGCACTATACTGTATACATGTAGAAGCATAGATATTGGTTTTGAACCTGTTTGCATGAAGATATATAGATATAGCCTGTACACATATAAAACTCATGGTATGATACTGTATACAGATTGAATACACTATGTGTATATGAATGCACTATACTGTATACAGATTGAGTACACTATGTGTATATGAATGCACTATATTGTATACAGATTGAATACACTATGTGTATATGAATACAATATACTGTATACAGATTGAATACACTATCTGTGTATGAATGCACTATACTGTATACATGTAGAAGTATAGATATTGGTTTTGAACCTGTTTGCATGAAGATATATAGATATAGCCTGTACACATATAAAACTCATGGTATGATACTGTATACAGATTGAATACACTATGTGTATATGAATGCACTATACTGTATACAGATTGAATACACTGTGTATATGAATGCACTATACTGTATACAGATTGAATACACTATGTGTATATGAATGCACTATACTGTATACAGATTGAATACACTATGTGTATATGAATGCACTATACTGTATACATGTAGAAGTATAGATATGGTTTTGAACCTGTTTGCATGAAGATATATAGATATAGCCTGTACACATATAAAACTCATGTATGATACTGTATACAGATTGAATACACTATGTGTATATGAATGCACTATACTGTATACAGATTGAATACACTATCTGTATATAAATGCACTATACTGTATACAGATTGAATACACTATGTGTATATGAATGCACTATACTGTATACAGATTGAATACACTATGTGTATATGAATGCACCATACTGTATACAGATTGAATACACTATCTGTATATGAATGCACTATACTGTATACATGTAGAAGTATAGATATTGGTTTTGAACCTGTTTGAATGAAGATATATAGATATAGCCTGTACACATATAAAACTCATGGTATGATACAGTATACAGATTGAATAAACTATGTGTATATGAATGCACTATACTGTATACAGATTGAATACACTATGTGTATATGAATGCACTATACTGTATACAGATTGAATACACTATGTGTATATGAATGCACTATACTGTATACAGATTGACTACACTATGTGTATATGAAGGCACTATACTGTATACAGATTGAATACACTATGTGTATATGAATGCACTATACTGTATACATGTAGAAGTATAGATATTGGTTTTGAACCTGTTTGCATGAAGATATATAGATATAGCCTGTACACATATAAAACTCATGGTATGATACTGTATACAGATTGAATACACTATGTGTATATGAATGCACTATACTGTATACAGATTGAATACACTATGTGTATATGAATGCACTATACTGTATACAGATTGAATACACTATGTGTATATGAATGCACTATACTGTATACAGATTGAATACACTATGTGTATATGAATGCACTATACTGTATACAGATTGAATACACTATGTGTATATGAATGCACTATACCGTATACACATTGAATACACTATGTGTATATGAATGCACTATACTGTATACAGATTGAAAACACTATCTGTATATGAATGCACTATACTGTATACATATAGAAGTATAGATATTGGTTTTGAACCTGTTTGCATGAAGATATATAGATATAGACTGTACACATATAAAACTCATGGTATGATACTGTATAAAGATTGAATACACTATGTGTATATGAATGCACTATACTGTATACAGATTGAATACACTATGTGTATATGACTGCACTATACTGTATATAGATTGAATACACTATGTGTATATGAATGCACTATACTGTATAAAGATTGAATACACTATCTGTATATGAATGCACTATACTGTATATATGTAGAAGTATAGATATTGGTTTTGAACCTGTTTGCATGAAGATATATAGATATAGCCTGTACACATATAAAACTCATGGTATGATACTGTATACAGATTGAATACACTATATGTATATGAATGCACTATACTGTATACAGATTGAATACACTATCTGTATATGAATGCACTATACTGTATACAGATTGAATACACTATGTGTATATGAAAGCACTATACTGTATGCAGATTGAATACACTATGTGTATATGAATGCACTATACTGTATACAGATTGAATACACTATCTGTATATGAATGCACTATACTGTATACATTTAGAAGTATAGATATTGGTTTTGAACCTGTTTGCATGAAGATATATAGATATAGCCTGTACACATATAAAACTCATGGTATGATACTGTATACAGATTGAATACACTATGTGTATATGAATGCACTATACTGTATACAGATTGAATACACTATGTGTATATGAATGCACTATACTGTATACAGATTGAATACACTATGTTTATATGAATGCACTATACTGTATACAGATTGAATACACTATCTGTATATGAATGCACTATACTGTATACAGATTGAATACACTATGTGTATATGAATGCACTATACTGTATACAGATTGAATACACTATCTGTATATGAATGCACTATACTGTATACATGTAGAAGTATAGATATTGGTTTTGAACCTGTTTGAATGAAGATATATAGATATAGCCTGTACACATATAAAACTCATGGTATGATACAGTATACAGATTGAATAAACTATGTGTATATGAATGCACTATACTGTATACAGATTGAATACACTATGTGTATATGAATGCACTATACTGTATACAGATTGAATACACTATGTGTATATGAATGCACTATACTGTATACAGATTGACTACACTATGTGTATATGAAGGCACTATACTGTATACAGATTGAATACACTATGTGTATATGAATGCACTATACTGTATACATGTAGAAGCATAGATATGGTTTTGACCTGTTTGCATGAAGATATATAGATATAGCCTGTACACATATAAAACTCATGGTATGATACTGTATACAGATTGAACACACTATGTGTATATGAATGCACTATACTGTATACAGATTGAATACACTATGTGTATATGAATGCACTATACTGTATACAGATTGAATACACTATGTGTATATGAATGCACTATACTGTATACAGATTGAATACACTATGTGTATATGAATGCACTATACTGTATACAGATTGAATACACTATGTGTATATGAATGCACTATACCGTATACACATTGAATACACTATGTGTATATGAATGCACTATACTGTATACAGATTGAAAACACTATCTGTATATGAATGCACTATACTGTATACATTAGGGTGTTTCATTCCCGCACTTTTTTTAGTTTTCATATGGGCCTTTTCGTATCGAGGTTACTTATATGTTGAATAACCTCCCTATTTTTTTTTCTTAAAAAAAATAAAATCTAGACCCCCCGCCGACTGATAAAGTGTGAAAATGGTTGATTTTTCACGGTTTTTTGACACGCTTGGATTGCGTATTATTTTTAAAAATCAGGCCTTAACATATTATTTTTTAACTAGTTAAACTACATACATGTACAAATTTTGAACCAAATCGAATGAAGTTTAGACCCCCCGCCATAGGTTTTTACATTACGGTTTTCGATATGAGAAGGTGACGCAATTGCGTTACCTGTCAGGCTGTGGAAAAATCAAATAAAATATATTTGGCAACACTGTAATGAGTCATATCCAGTCATCAAGCAGTCCGGTGCGGACCTTTTTTTATGTGCCTCGCAGTGAAGTGCAATATTTTTAAATGAACCGCCGAGTGTCATATAGTAGTTCTATTACCGATGTTATTATTGGAAGTTTCGAAAATGAAAGTCTCGCTGAGAAGAATAAGCTTCCAATTAATAGAACTGTCATGGCCCGTTATTTGCACATGAGGACTGAAAACGCCCTGAAACCCAACAACGATCTAATTAGTGCACTTTTTAGCGAATTGGAAATTGTTTGGGCAAAATGTGGCATTCCCATTAAACAGAAAAAACATGTGAAAACACAACTAAGTTCATTGTTGGACCAATACCGCAAGCTCAAGAAGGAAGGTGTGAAAAATCTTGGTAGTTCCATACCAACACGCTCCAAAAAAGAGAACTCACTGCAGACTAAAATTAAGTGCTTTCAAGAGAAATTGAATGAACTTTGTGATATTTCTACTAGTGATTGTTATCAAATATTACGTTCTTCGAGAAGAAAAAATTGGAAAGCGGTTTGGGCTATTTACGAAAACCAAAAAACTACCAGAACCCAAAACCTTAATGCTGTTGACAGAAATGCCAAAAACGTAGAAATTCAAAGTAAGAAACGTGATCGAATGGAATTACCAAATCAACGGCAATGCATGACAGACAACGAAATTCGGGATGCGATTGACTTGATAGATGGCGAATTGGACTCAACTGACTGTGATGAAGAAGAAGATTATAAAGTGATTCCATCTAAGAGGAAAAAGTCCAGTGAAAACGTGTCTCTTTCACTTCCAGCAAAGCAGTTATCGAAAGTCATGTCGCAAGTGTTTGACAGATCCAACATTTCTGTTCGAAAGCAGTTACTAGTCCAATCAACAATTATTAATTCTGGCGGTGAAAGCGTCAATTCATTTTCCTTGTCCGTGTCATCTGTCTGGCGTCAACGGGCTGCGAACGAAAATTGAAGGCCAAAGAAGTTAAGGAAAACTATTTGAAGAATAAACCGAAATATACGACGGTCCATTGGGACTCTAAACTTATTAAGCTTGTTAGCGGAAAAAAAGAAGAGCGCGTTGCTATATTAGTTAGCGGTGCATCAAGCGGGTATAACATTTTTTAAATTCTTAAAAATAGAATCCGGTGTTAATAGTTAATTTTCTTCTCATAGACCGAAAATCATTGGCATTCCATCCGTTGCAGATTCAACCGGTATTTCCCAAAAGAATGCAGTAATTGAAATGCTAGAGGATTGGCAACTAAAGCAAGACGTCGTCGCTTTAGTATTCGATACCACCGCTAGTAATACTGGCTTACGAAATGGTTGCGCCAGTTTAATTGAGAATGATCTGAACCGCCCTCTCCTTTGGCTGGCCTGTCGCCATCACATGTACGAGGTTCACATAAAAAATATTTGGAAGTCTGTTTCGGGTAACACTGTTGGCCCAGAGGAGATGCTTTTTAAGCGGTTTCAGAATGATTGGGGGAATATCGAACACGATCTTAACGACGCAACCCTATTTCAATGGCCTGCGACAACGGATGATAACGGCAAGCCAATTATATCAATGGTAGCGTCAACTGCAACAGAAGTCCTTAAATGGGCGCAAGATTGTTATTCGACTAATGTGTTTCCTAGGGCCGATTATAAAGAACTGTTAGAGTTAACGATTTTTTTCCTCGGTGGTGACGTGACGTGTAAGTTAAGGAAACCGGGAGCGCTCCATCATGCCAGGTTTATGAGTAAAGCCATATATTTCCTTAAAATGTGCTTGCTGTCAACTCGTCTACAACTGACTGACGAAGAGCTCGATCAAATAACTCGAATGGCAAATTTCATCGCACTTTTTTATACTAAATCTTTCCTTCGATCTAGATTGGCCTTAGTTGCCCCAACGGACGATTTGTTCTTCCTAGGATCCATGATATGGTATAAAGATGAAGATAAAGTATTAGGAAAAGCAGCGATTGAATCTTGCCTCCGCCATCAATGGTATTTCACAGAAGCCTTAGTTGTGTTTGCAATTTTCAACGAAAATTTATCACAATTTACTAGATCGATGCTAGCTCGAAAGCTGTGGGAAACACCCAGACCTAAGGAATTCACTTTGGGAAAACCAAAATTTCCGATTAAATCCGTTGACGAAATGCCCCTTTTACACTCACTCATAGGCCCAAATTCGTGGTTGCTTTTTAACGTTATGAGACTTAATGCTAGTCAAACAGATTGGTTGCAGCTACCAATAAATTATTGGGAGCGGATGACTGATTACCTGGAAATAAGGGCTTTCGTTCGACAGTTAGAAGTAGTTAATGATTGCGCAGAACGCGGAGTAAAATTAATTTCCGATTTCAAAGATATTTGCCAAACAGAAGAACAACAGGCTTTTTTATTTCAAGTTGTTGAAAATCATAGAGTTTCAATGTCTTCCTTGAAAAAATCTGATCTCGATCAATTATGAATATTTTTTATGTTTTGTTATTGATTATCGCGTTGTGTTTTTTTATATTGTAAAATGTAAATATTCTATTTTTCCGAAGGCAACTCAGCGAAAAATAAATTTTTTCTCATCAATACTACTAATGTTTCCATTAAAAGCTATGGCGGGGGGTCTAAACTTCATTCGATTTGGTTCAAAATTTGTACATGTATGTAGTTTAACTAGTTAAAAAATAATATGTTAAGGCCTGATTTTTAAAAATAATACGCAATCCAAGCGTGTCAAAAAACCGTGAAAAATCAACCATTTTCACACTTTATCAGTCGGCGGGGGGTCTAGATTTTATTTTTTTTAAGAAAAAAAAAATAGGGAGGTTATTCAACATATAAGTAACCTCGATACGAAAAGGCCCATATGAAAACTAAAAAAAGTGCGGGAATGAAACACCCTAGTATACATATAGAAGTATAGATATTGGTTTTGAACCTGTTTGCATGAAGATATATAGATATAGACTGTACACATATAAAACTCATGGTATGATACTGTATAAAGATTGAATACACTATGTGTATATGAATGCACTATACTGTATACAGATTGAATACACTATGTGTATATGACTGCACTATACTGTATACAGATTGAATACACTATGTGTATATGAATGCACTATACTGTATAAAGATTGAATACACTATCTGTATATGAATGCACTATACTGTATATATGTAAATAGTAGATATTGGTTTTGACTGTTTGCATGAAGATATATAGATATAGCCTGTACACATATAAAACTCATGGTATGATACTGTATACAGATTGAATACACTATATGTATATGAATGCACTATACTGTATACAGATTGAATACACTATCTGTATATGAAGCACTATACTGTATACATTGAATACACTATGTGTATATGAATGCACTATACTGTATACAGATTGAATACACTATGTGTATATGAATGCACTATACTGTATACAGATTGAATACACTATCTGTATATGAATGCACTATACTGTATACATTTAGAAGTATAGATATTGGTATTTAACCTGTTTGCATGAAGATATATAGATATAGCCTGTACACATATAAAACTCATGGTATGATACTGTATACAGATTGAATACACTATGTGTATATGAATGCACTATACTGTATACAGATTGAATACACTATGTGTATATGAATGCACTATACTGTATACAGATTGAATACACTATGTGTATATGAATGCACTATACTGTATACAGATTGAATACACTATCTGTATATGAATGCACTATACTGTATACAGATTGAATACACTATGTGTATATGAATGCACTATACTGTATACAGATGAATACACTATCTGTATATGAATGCACTATACTGTATACATGTAGAAGTAATAGATATTGGTTTTGAAACTGTTTGCAATGAAGATATATAGATATAGCCTGTCCACATATAAAACTCATGGTATGATACAGTATACAGAATTGAATAACTATGTGTATATGATGCACTATACTGTATACAGATTGAATACACTATGTGTTATGAATGCACTATACTGTATACAGATTGAATACAACTATGTGTATATGAATGCACATACTGTATACAGATTGACTACACTATGTGTATATGAGGCACTATACTGTATACAGATGAATACACTATGTGTATATGAATGCACTATACTGTATACATGTAGAAGCATAGATATTGGTTTTGAACCTGTTTGCATGAAGATATATATATATAGCCTGTACACATATAACTCATGGTATGATGCTGTATACAGATGGAATACACTATGTGTATATGAATGCACTATACTGTATACAGATTGATACACTATGTTATATGAATGCACTATACTGTATACAGATTGAATACACTATGTGTATATGAATGCACTATACTGTATACAGATTGAATACACTATGTGTATATGATGCACTATACTGTATACAGATTGATACACTATGTGTATAGAATGCACTATACCGTATACAGATTGAATACCTATGTGTATATGAATGCACTATACTGTATACAGATTGAAAAACGCTATCTGTATATGAAATGCACTATACTGTATACATATAGAAGTATAGATATTGTTTTTGAACCTGTTTGCATGAAGATATATAGATATAGACTGTACACATATAAAACCTCTGGTATGATACTGTATAAAGATTGAATACACTATGTGTATATGAATGCACTATACTGTATACAGATTGAATACACTATTTGTATATGACCTGCACTATACTGTATACAGATTGAATACACTATGTGTATATGATGCACTATACTGTATAAGATTGAATACACTATCTGTATATGAATGCACTATACTGTATATATGTAGAAGTATAGATATGTTTTGAACCTGTTTGCATGAAGATATATAGATATAGCCTGTACACATATAAAACTCATGGTATGATACTGTATAGCATACAGATTGAATACACTATATGTTATGAATGCACTATACTGTATCCAGATTGAATACACTATCTGTATATGAATGCACTATACTGTATAAAGATGAATACACTATGTGTATATGAAAGCCTATACTGTATCAGATTGAATACACTATGTGTATATGAATGCACTATACTGTATACAGATTGAATACACTATCTGTATATGATGCACTATACTGTATACATTTAGAAGTATAGATATTGGTTTTGAACCTGTTTTGCATGAAGATATATAGATATAGCCTGTACACATATAAAACTCATGTATGATACTGTATACAGATTGATACACTATGTGTATATGAATGCACTATACTGTATACAGATTGAATACACTATCTATATGAATGCACTATACTGTATACATGTAGAAGTATAGATATTGGTTTTGAACCTGCTTGCATGAAGATATGTAGATATAGCCTGTACACATATAAAACTCATGGTATGATACTGTATACAGATTGAATACACTATGTGTATATGAATGCACTATACTGTATACAGATTGAATACACCTATGTGTATATGAATGCACTATACTGTAACAGATTGAATACACTATGTGTATATGAATGCACTATACTGTATACAGATTGAATACACTATCTGTATATGAATGCACTATACTGTATACAGATTGAATACACTATGTGTATATGAATGCACTATACTGTATACAGATTGAATACACTATCTGATATGAATGCACTATACTGTATACATGTAGAAGTATAGATATTGGTTTGAACCTGTTTGCATGAAGATATATAGATAAAGCCTGTACACATATAAACTCATGTATGATACTGTATACAGATTGAATACACTATGTGTATATGAATGCACTATACTGTATACATTGAATACACTATCTGTATATGAATGCACATACTGTATACAGATTGAATACACTATGTGTATATGAATGCACTATACTGTATACAGATTGAATACACTATGTGTATATGAATGCACTATACTGTATACACCATGTGTATATGAATGCCATATACCGTATACAGATTGAATACACTATGTGTATATAAATGCACTATGCTGTATACAGATTGAATACACTATCTGTATATGAATGCACTAAACTGTATACATGTAGAAGTATAGATATGGTTTTGAACCTGTTTGCATGAAATATATGTAGTATAGACTGTACACATATAAAACTCATGGTATGATACTGTATACAGATTGAATACACTATGTGTATATGAATGCACAATACTGTATACAGATTTAATACACTATGTGTATATGAACTGCACTATACTGTATACAGATTGAATACACTATGTGTATTTGAATGCACTATACTGTATACAGTTGAATCCACTATGTGTATTGAATGCACTAAGCTGTATACAGATTGAATACACATATGTGTATATGAATGCACTATACTGTATACAGATGAATACACTATGTGTATATGAATGCACTATACTGTATATAGATTGAATACACTATGTGTATATGAATGCACTATACTGTGTACAGATTGAATACACTATGTGTATATGAATGCACTATACTGTATACATGTAGAAGTAAAGATATTGGTTTTGAACCTGTTTGCATGAAGATATATATATAGCCTGTAACCATATAAAACTCATGGTATGATACTGTATACAGATTGTAACACGATGTGTATATGAATGCACTATACTGTATGCAGATTGAATACCGATGTGTATATGAATGCACTATACTGTATACAGATTGAATACACTATCTGTATATGAATGCACTATACTGTATACAGATTGAATACACTATGATGCGTATATGAATGTAATACCTGATACAGGTAGAAGTATGATATTGGATTTGACCTTGTTTGCATGAGATATATGATATAGCCTGTAACCATATAAAACTCATGGTATGATACTTAATAACAGATTTATATACTATGTGTAATATGAATGCACTATACTGTATACAGATTGAATACACTATGTGTATATGAATGCACTATACTGTATACAGAATGAAAACACTATCTGTATATGGATGCACTATACTGTATACAGATTGAATACACTATCTGTATATGAATGCACTATACTGTATACAGATTGAATACACTATCTGTATATGAATGCACTATACTGTATACATGTAGAAGTATAGATATTGGTTTTGAACCTGTCTGCATGAAGATATATAGATATAGCCTGTAACCATATAAAACTCATGGTATGATACTGTATACAGATTGAATACACTATGTGTATATGAATGCACTATACTGTATACAGATTGAATACACTATGTGTATATGAATGCAATATACTGTATACAGATTGAATACACGATGTGTATATGAATGCACTATACTGTATACAGATTGAATACACTATCTGTATATGGATGCACTATACTGTATACAGATTGAATACACTATGTGTATATGAATGCACTATACTGTATACAGATTGAATACACTATCTGTATATGAATGCACTATACTGTGTACAGATTGAATACACTATGTGTATATGAATGCACTATACTGTATACAGATTGAATACACTATCTGTATATGAATGCACTATACTGTATACAGATTGAATACACTATGCGTATATGAATGCACTACACTGTATACATGTAGAAGTATAGATATTTGTTTTGAACCTGTTTGCATGAAGATATATGGATATAGCCTGTAACCATATAAAACTTATGTATGATACTGTATACAGATTTAATATACTATGTGTATATGAATGCACTATACTGTATACAGATTGAATACACTATGTGTATATGAATGCACTATACTGTATACAGAATGAATACACTATCTGTATATGGATGCACTATACTGTATACAGATTGAATACACTATCTGTATATGAATGCACTATACTGTATACAGATTGAATACACTATCTGTATATGAGTGCACTATACTGTATACATGTAGAAGTATAGATATTGGTTTTGAACCTGTCTGCATGAAGATATATAGATATAGCCTGTAACCATATAAAACGCATGGTATGATACTGTATACAGATTGAATACACGATGTGTATATGAATGCACTATACTGTATACAGATTGAATACACTATCTGTATATGGATGCACTATACTGTATACAGATTGAATACACGATGTGTATATGAATGCACTATACTGTATACAGATTGAATACACTATCTGTATATGGATGCACTATACTGTGTACAGATTGAATACACTATGTGTATATGAATGCACTATACTGTATACAGATTGAATACACTATCTGTATATGAATGCACTATACTGTATAAAGATTGAATACACTATGTGTATATGAATGCACTATACTGTATACATGTAGAAGTATAGATATTGGTTTTGAACCTGTTTGCATGAAGATATATAGATATAGCCTGTAACCATATAAAACGCATGTATGATACTGTATACAGATTGTAACACGATGTGTATATGAATGCACTA
>WJBH02000180.1:0-24820 GCA_013167095.2 Daphnia sinensis | reverse complement strand
TCGCTTGGTTTAATCTGCGAGAACTTCGTAAGCCTCGGCGATTTCTCTGAATTTCTGAGTAGCCTCTTCTTTATTGTTGGGATTTTTATCAGGATGCCATTTAACAGCGAGTTTTTTATAGGCTTTTTTTGATGTCTTCCAAAGTGGCATTTTTGGTTAAGCCCATGACTTCGTAGTAGTCGCGTTTTTTACTGGTTGACATAGGTGATGGGTAAAGGATTTGAAATTAATTATGAAAATAAGATAAATTTTGAAGATAAAGAAAATTCCAGAATCTAGAAAGTCCTCATTTCGGTTGTTCAAACATTTTCATAATGGAATGGAGACCTTGTGAAAGACGCAAACCCCAAAGTTGAGTTGCTCAGAAACAAACATAACCAAAGCCAGACAAAGAACTTTAGAAGAACACTTCAGACATTTATTCGAATGCGAAATTATAAATTTCTTAATACAAGGATTATAAGCGAAAGAAATAAGCTTTGATGAAAGTAATCATGCATCAATTAAAGATTTGAAGGACGTTTATAATAATACGTATTTATTCAAAATTACAGTTTATCTTTTGCGACCTTTATGAAGCCCAAAGGTATCTCATTTGATTATCCAGCAACCAAATTCAAAAACCCGTTCGATTTGATGGAAGAGTAATAGCAGTAGATCATCGACCTCAAACCGCAAAATAGCAATCCACAACCTTACGTACCCAAGGGCAAAGTGCATGCTCCACTTCCTTTCATCCATTTCAAAGCACCATCGAATAAGAACCGTCTCACTCACAAACTTTCACAGCAAAAGATTCGAGATCGACTCAGTCATCAGCAAGCTACTCGAATATCATAAAGTAAACAAAAAAGAATGCCACCAAGTCAAAAGGCGGATTCTCAATCCTTTTGGGCATGATATTTTAAGTTGAAGAGCATTAAGCTTTTACAACCCTCAGCCAAAAGCCCAGTCATCGGCTTTAACCCACAACAAACACCCGAATACATAAAAAGCCAACCACAGCAAACAACTACAACGGACCCTGAACTAAGACGCGATCCGCCTCTACTTGAAGGTAATCAATCAATTACAATACAAGATATTGGTATCGATATTGGCCTCATCAAATAGCGGATTCTCATGACAATAAAACTTCAAAAACCGTAATATGAACAGTTGGAAAATGCAGATCTAGCTGGACCGATTCTGATTGCATTGGCTTTTGGATGTTTGCTGCTTTTGTCAGGAAAGATGCACTTTGGAGACATTTATGCTATGTTTTTGTTCGGCAACTCGATCATGTACTTCCTCATCAACTTTATGAATCAAGTATTGATTTTCATTATTCAGTCCGATGTCATTCCGCTCTACAGTGTTATGAGCACATTGGGATATTCGTTGCTGCCCATGCTTGCTTAGGCCTGGTCGGAATTGTGTTTGATATGAGGGGATCGTTTGGCATTTTCTTCAGTCTTTTGATTGCCGCATGGTCTTCACTATCAGCAGGAAACACGCTTTAAGTTCTTTAAGATAACCGCATAACAATAGAAAATTCCTAATCGTCTAACCCTTCGTTCCTTTTCTACCTTTGCTTTGTCATGATTGTCATCTTCTGAACAAATATGAGTTGCAGAAAAAATCCATTCAAAAGTTTGATGTATGGTTTTTATATTGAAACATATCTTTTTGATGAGAATCAATAAATTAAAGGCGAAGAATGAAATATAAAGAAGAGGCTGCTTATTTAAATAGCTTATCAAAACATACTGACATAGTTGAGCCCCATGAATTTTTTCTTAGCCAGTCCACTCCAAAACTTGAAATCCTCAATTGCCAATCCATCCTTATAAAATCTCACTTATCCAAAAAATTACCTTTCTAAAAATCTCTTGATAGTTTCAGCCCTGATTTGCTTTGTGTAGTTCATATAAAGTTCCCTTTCAGGTCCATTTCCATCCTATAAAATCATAGAAATGAAGTTGGATTTTTATTTGGAAGGATACTTTTTGACTTGCAATCTCTGAAAGTCTTTTTAGGCTTGCCCTGCTTATTTACTGTGATAATGGTCAAATTTACATATTTTAAGTGATTTTAAGAAGGTGCGAAATGAGTACAAGCAAGTAAACCAAGACTTTGTCTCCAGGTGAATTGATTTAAAAGTTTTTAAAGAGCACATTGATTCTAAAGAACTCGAAAGCCTCATCAATGATATCTTGGCCGTTGATAAGATTGAAAGGGAAATTTCCAGGTCCGTCATATTTAGTTTTGATTGGAATGATAGGAAATCCACAGGCAGTCTTGGCCTGAAAAGACTTATCGTATGCTGAATGTTGGGCCTTGAATTAATATGCGATTTACCATTTGGAGTTTAAAGATCTTTAATTATAATTTAGTGTTTTGCTTCATTTCACCCTACGATTAATATTGAATTTACGGTAGAGTTTATTATAAGTAGTTAGTTTTTAAATTATTTGTTTTTGAAATGGCTTCGATCAACGAACTTAAGGAAGTACTCAAGTAAACACTGGAAGAGAGAGGAGTCTTGTCGCAAATTAGGGCCAAGATCAGAGCGTAAATTTTCAGTACTTTAAACGACACCCCTCCCAACAGACCAGATTTGTCAAATGAAAACCTTATCATAAACGAACTGATCAGAGAGTATTTGCAATTCAATGGATACCAACACACTTTGGCCGTTTTTTTGCCCGAAACCGGCCAACCCCAGAACCCTCCATTCGACAGATCGTATATCACTCACCAGTTGAAAATTGTCGAAGATAAAAAAAGCCAAGAGCTGCCTCTACTTTATGGACTGACTTACGGCAATAAGAAACCCATCAATAGGGAATGAATCAGTCAAGAAATAAATTAATTTTTGCAGTGAATGATTGTGATTTTTTTTATGAATTTTGGAATTTGAGTAATGATGAGATGAATGAAGGTAAAAAAGTAAGAAAAATCAAGAAGTAAGGCGAAGGAGGTTGATCAGATTTCACAGTACTCGAAGGTGAGATGATTGATGATTTTGTACTGAGGCTCTTCATCAATGGGCTCGTAATCAGGTTAATGCAGGTTATGGCTGGGAATGGGGTTGTGATAATGTTCTTAATTTTTTTATTAATGGATTGGTTCGGCCTCCTGTTGAGAATTTTCGAGATCCATGATTTCAGAGTGTTTCTTTTTGTTGATGCTTTACATTTTTTGTTAAATAAGCACTTTCAAAGATTCATACTGCGCCTGAAGTCCTTATTTTTACCTGCGCTTTAGAAGTTTAGTGTCAAGTGTATACTCCATTTATAGAAAGTCGCCAGACCGGCAGTCGTAGTATTTAGCAATGACAGGCCATCTGGGTCCAAACCTTAAATAACCCTTGAAAATGATATCGATTTAGTCTTCTGTCAGTGGCACGTACTCTCCCATTCGAATCTCCTTGATCGGATTGCTGTTTATTTCCTTGGTGTGCCCTGATAAGTTTTTTATTCGATTTTTTATCTGGGAGTCGTTTCTGTTCGGAAAGTAAAACAGCCTGAACTCATTCACATCCAGCTTTGACTTTATCATTATCAACAGCAATCGATCTTCCAACTATGAAAATTTCGACTTTGTTTACAACCTTTCCGAAACAATCGGAATCAAGAGCGGGCAAAAAAGGCACATGTCGCTTTAGAATCTCAATCCGCTATTATCGATTAACGTGACTGAATAACATAAAAATGTACATCGGGTGATTGATGAAAAGTTCCTCCTGCGCATATCTTGTGTAAATATAAAACAAAAGCGGGTCTTGGTAAAGACTGACCTGCGGCGGGATTTTCATATCGATCTGTCGGCTCATGAATTACTTGCAATCGACTTAGAAAAAAGGCAGTTTGCTCTTGTTACGGTTGTAAATCATCGTCTCGAACTCTTCCAAATCTCTGGAAAGATAATTCCTAAAATTACCCAAAATCCTGTATGACTCCGCTTTGACCCTCGTATCACTGGACAGTAAACAATTCTGAATGACCAACTGTAAAAAACATGGCCAACTGCCGCATGACTTGTTTCACTTACTCTTTTTGTAGATGATAGGTTCAAGCTTTGAAAGTTATGATTGTGGGATGGGGAGTGATTTTTGCTGTTGGGGAACTGCGCGATTCTGGGCATTGTTGGGTAAAATGTTAATAAATTTTTGTCGACAGTACTCGATAATCAGCTCTTCTTTTGAACGGGTGTTAAGCCATTTGCCTCTTTCTGCTCAGACATTGCCTCCTTTCCTTTTTTAGATTTTAGTTTGTTTTTATTATATACACTTTATCGTTCTAACATTTCTCTATATTTCCAACTTTAGCATCTCAATATACAATTAACCTTTACTTCAATGTAGCAAAAAGTATTTCACTATTCAAGGCCGAACAAATTTCAAAAAATCACCCAAATCTCTTTCTTATATGAACAATCCAAAACATACAACTTTTCAGACAATAAGGAAATAAATATCAGTAAGTAGCATCAGTAATCATCATCTTCACGATGAGCGCCAAAAATCCCTCCTCCGTAAGAATTTCCTGGCCTTGCAATTTCTCTCCTGTCGAAAGGACACTCGTTCTTTCGCAGCTTCTTTACACACTCTTCGTGGAGCACATGTCCACAGCCGAGCATCACAACTCCAGTCCAGTTATGCTTCAACAAACATGCTGAACACTCTGCTTGAACGCAGGCTCTTCGCATGGTCTCAGGCAGATTCATCAGAATCAGCTGGCTCTCTCTTTCCTTCATTTCATCCTCGAAATCTCGTCTTTCATCTTTTCGATGAACAACTTGCGAGATTGATACTTCTCGTCCTTCTCGAGGAACGTTTCAACTTTCGAGGTTTCAAGGTGAGCAAGAAGTTGATAGAAAAAGGCAGGAGTTGCTCGGATGAGTTCCAACAACTCAGCCCTGTGGTGTTGGAAAGCTTCAATCTCAAGACTCAACTGCGCTTGTTTCTCCTCAATTCTTTGGCTCATTAAAAAAAATGTATAAAAGAATTAACTTTCATAATTAAAGGTTTACAAAACTAACAAATGCCCTCTCAATTTTTTTCTCTCAATTTTTGGGACTTTTTTGCTTTAACTCAAGAAGCCCACTTCCAGAGCATAATCATGAAGGATCGAGGGTATCTTAGAGAAAATATAAAAAATGAGAGTGAACAATATTTTGAATTCTCTGTAACGATTTGAACTTGACTCTTTTTGACTGATCAATACTCAATCATTTCACCAATCATGTTTTCTCTTTTTTAATAGATTTAACAAAATTGATAACTTCATTTCGACCCAAGCTTTGAATTTTGGTCTTGATGATTTCCATCTGAAAAGTTAGAGAGAAAAATACCTGGTCTTTGGCGATGGCTTTGTCTTCCTCTTTGACACCCATGTAAAAATCATCAGCATCTTCGTATTTTTTCCATATTTAGACTTGATTTAAGGGTCCATTTAAATATTAAGGGCGGGATTGTTGACACAGTAACAGATTTTCTTTTTGGAGTGTTAGCAATCGATATGGAAAGGTTGATATTTGCGAGGTTTTGATAATTTGGTTTGAATGAGATGCCTGGCTTCAGGTGAGATGTCAGGCTGTTCTTGGAGAAAATAATTGATCATTTTGAGAAATTTTATCTGAATGAGCGTAGCTTTTTAGAGCTCTTTTTATGGATCAAATAAATGAAGCCTTATACAAATGAATCAATGAATCAATCTTCAATCCAAACAAATTAAAACCCAAACAATGATAAACAAATGACTAATAGAAATAGAGAAAAATAAATACAAAGGATTTGATGCATTGACAAAGAGATAAGGATAAAGTGGAAACAAAATCAGTTTCATTGTTTTTCATAGACCTCACCATCATACTCATCGAAGTATACACTTGAGGTGAGCAAGTACTGAGAAACAAAGATTGTTGCGATAAGTCCTGCTGGAACCATGACTGCTTGCTGAGTGATTGGAAGTAAAAGAGGAATACCTACGCTATCATCTATTTTTACCCATGAACGCCTTTTTAAAGTCCCAGAAAATTCTCATTTTTATGCCTTTGCTATACTTTCAAACTTTTTATATTATTTTTATATTCATTTCTTTTTTCTCTATCGCCCAAAACTTTGCAATTATTCATCTTTCATCACATTCAAAACATAAAAATACACTTTCCTCTTCATATCTTTTATCATCCTTCCTTCAGATCCTCTCAATATCAACCATTTTATCAGTACTTCTGCGAAACACTCACGCATTTTGCCAAAGCGCCTTTTCCTCGAATTTTACCTCTTCTATTTTTCTCAAGTTCCTCATAAAATCCTCCAGTGTCAGGGCGCCGTCATTAAACTTTAATTCCAATTCATTGGCACAGTCCTCTCTGGCCTTTACACTTGAAATCAAGTCCAAAATTTGCTCTGAAAGATCATCTCTGGGCTTTACCAAATTTGTCAAACTTTAAGAAGGCTGATTATTTTCATTTGCTGAAAGGAAATTGCTCATTTCGACATTTTCACGACGTAAGTAACTCTCTTCGGATTGAATCGAGTAACGTAAAATATCAAGTGCCTGAACTGAGTCAAGGGCTTTGATATGTTCAGCTTTGAGTTTTTCGAGTGTTTGTTTGGAAGTTCCAGCAAATTTTTGTCCATTTGCAATGATTTCTGATGTTATGAAAAAGATACGATTGACATTTCCTGTTGAGAAGGGAATTGGTGGTTTGTTGTTCATTTGATTGAAGGCATGATTTGGGTTATTTTGGCCCATTTGCACAGCTTGATAATTTTGATTTCCGAAACCTCCGCCTGCATATAATTCATAAATCCACTGTTCACATTATTGTTGCCATAACCTGTCGGCTGATTATTGTAGCCTTGGTTGCTATTAAATGCTTGCCAGGGACTGTTGTTATTTTGGACCACAGAATTTTGTCCTCCAGACTTGAAAATGGAAATCGATTTCTCAACATATCATAGCATTCAATAATGACATTGACCTAAATGTGAGTAAAAAGTTACAATAGACTTGGTTTGGTCCCATGTCTTGATTTCATTGAGTCTTTCATTCAGAATGTAAGAGTTTTGGTCTGAAGGGGACCGAAGTGGACGATAGAAATCGTCGACAACAAAACTTGGGTTTCGATTGATGATTCTAAAGTAAGGAGCTTTGGCAGGAAAGTTGGCAGGGATCATAATGTTAAAGTCCACCTTACAGATTTTTCCTCTGACTTAAATTTCCAAGATGGCCTTCAATTCAAGGAAGCGTTTTGGACGTTGTTTTACTCTAAAATAGTCAAATGAATTACTGAATGACAAAATATCCGTATCGAAAATAGGATAAACGTGGAAAACTTGTTTGACAGATTTTTATATGACAAACTTTTTGCTTATGTTATTGGTATAAGATACTCATCAGAATAAGTGCAGACATGAAGTTGGCCTCGAAGTTTTTATTATTTTGCGCTGTTGTATCCATTATTGTTATTGTTGTAGCCATTCAAGCCGAGGTTGTTGGAGATCATGTTTGTCATTGTGTTCTGGCCCGATTTGAGCAATTCGTTAAAGATGTTCATTTTTTCTTTTGACAAATGTAATTTTTTTAACTTTTTTGTTTTTTTGATTATAAAGAGAATCTGATTTCACGATCATAAACAAAAAATGATTGAAAGTTAAGGAATATTAAATTTTTGTTAAATGATGCAAAATAATATAAAATCTCTGGTGCAATAAAGTTTAAAACTCTGATAAAATAAAGTAATTTTTGAATTGAATCACCTTTATAAACTAAAACGGCTCCATTTAAATGCGAAACATTACCAGATCGAACGTTCAGAGGATTCTGTGAGCAAAATATCTCGATCGAAATCCAAAAACCAAGTGTCAATTGTGGCAAAATTGAAATAGAAAGTACAGCCCGATTTTATATAAAGGAAAGTAAATGGAACGATCGCTTTCATCTGTAACATATTCCTGAGTACAACTATCATAACGAACCCCAATCTCAATGTACGAATTTTCATTTATATGCCAGACCTGAAAAACAAGTTCAGAATCCCTAATAGAAAGTATCTTTTGTAAATAATCCAGAAATGACCAGAGCAAAGCCAAACGAGGTGCAGAGCCATCACTCTAAAAAAGTATTCGGTTTTACAATAATGTGTAGATAAGGTTAGCAACAAACCCAATCCAAGAAAAAACGAGTAAAGAGTCAAAGAAGCGATCAACAAAGCTTTCAGCGATCTGAAAACTCTATGGTACGAGAAAGCAATCCCTGCATGTCACATGTAACAGTGATCTAAATTCAAGGTAGATGATGACAAAGATGTTCAATCGAGAAAATTACCCAATGAAGATTCTCGAGGACATCAAGCACGAATTTTCTTAAATTTCAAAATAAACCTCCCTGGTCCAAAAGGTTACCTCAT
The DNA here is from genome assembly GCA_013167095.2 of Daphnia sinensis. Taxonomy (NCBI): domain Eukaryota; kingdom Metazoa; phylum Arthropoda; class Branchiopoda; order Diplostraca; family Daphniidae; genus Daphnia; species Daphnia sinensis. The sequence goes on along the minus strand of WJBH02000180.1, from coordinate 16,417 downwards.
CAATCCAAACTCGTGAAGCATGCATCTAAAAGATCCATGAAGTCATTAAGCAGTATTAAACAGAATAACTCACAGCCCCTAAAATGTGCAAAGCTTTCGAATAAAAAATCTCACATCTCCGCATTCTCACCATTCACTGTATTTAGTGCATTTATCAGTGGAAACAGTCGCTTTAAACTATTTTTGAAAAGAAAATCAAACCTGTTTACATTCATGACGCCAAGTCTTACCTTTAAAAAATTATCGATGACTTTCATAAAATTATCAACTCCAAAATCAACCAAGTCTACTACTTTTAAGAAAAAAAGCCTGATCCATTTTTCCTTAATTACACCATTTAAGGAAAAAAAATCAGCAATGTCTCCAAAAATCTTATCAAAAGAATCCGCCTCTGCTAAATAATGCTCGCCTAAGATTAAACCAAAGAAGAAGAGACCAAAGAACACCACTTGTCCAAAAAATGAAAATTCCTCCCAGTATCAAAGATAAATCCATGCCTTCAAGAGGAAAAACTTAGTCCAGCCAAATTTTTGTCAAACTGTCCATTTAATACGGTCAGTTCGCTGATTACTTTGCTAAGTTGTTGGAAAAGAGCCATTTCGGAAAATCTTTTTACCCACAAGTCGAAATGGTCAAATACGAAGAAATAACAATTTTTCAATCAACTTAAACAGGAGATGAAGTCGCATTCGCATGCGAAAAGTTTAGTTCTCAAAGAAAAAATCGTAATTTTGGGAATCAAGAGTTCTGTGGACAGTATTGAGAGTTTTTGCCGTAATTTTTGCGAATATTTGTGGGAGCACGACCATTGTGTTTAAATCAGAGTATCTTTGGTGCATCATCAAATAGGCGATGCGCTCACAGTGGATGCTGAATTACAGAAAGGCATAAAAACCGTGGGATTCAGGTGGATCAGTGTCAATAACCGAGACGATACAAGAATGACAGTTTTCGCCATCAAGCGACCATTAGATACTGTTGCACACAAAACAATGAGACGGAAACAAGCATACCCTGTGATCATTGAGCACCTGACAGTCTTTTCACTGGAATAAAATAATGAAAAGAAGTTCCCAACAGAATCGCAAATGTGCGTCCTTTCAATAATTGAATTGTTGAAATAACTAAAAAAGGAATAGTATGAAGAACTGTGTCGAAGAGATGAATATTTCACATACCTTGAGTCAATAAAGAAAATTTCAACTTACTTAGAAAAAGAGGCCCAAAATAAAATATTACTGAAGGTTTTGACACTACTTTTCAGTATTCTGGTTTGAGGGCCTTTTAAATTGAGAGCGCTTAAAAAATATAAAAGATCTTTAAAACAGTCGAAATAAGCCCGAAAATCATCGGAAACATTTTCCCTCAGTTCATTTCACTCCTGAACACGTCATTTAAGTTCGGCAGCCAGACTATCAGTGACGGAAAATACACAAAATTTTTCCCTTCAAAATAAAATTAAATTCTCATTTGTGAAAGCAATTATCCCATTTACATTCTCCAAGGCGATGAAGAATCAATCAACTTTTTCATTATCGAAGTTGAAGAAGGGTTCTCAATGCATCAAATCGATACAATTTTCCATGTAATTTTTTCCTTATATTCAGACCATGGGGCAAGAATCCTCATTTATTGACGAATTTTGGCTGCCTAATTTCTACAAAACTTCAGAGTATTCGGATGAAGTTGGCTTGAAAAACACTGAACTAATCTCCACAGATTACTGGACGTGCCTGGGGTCTCTGACAAGAAAGAGCCGTGTCAGGACCAAAGTGATTAAACCTCCTTTCGTCTTTGGTATGATCCATAAGAAGCTGTTGGAAATGCTGTAAATACCTCTGTATTGCACACTTATCGGCAAAGAGCATATTTTATGAACAAAAGTACTTTTATATACACTTTAATTTTTATCTTTTTTATTCTTTTTTGCCTCTCCTACAAAATCATTTATGCTTATCAATCTAGGCAAAGCGTTAAGCTACATAAAGAGCCTTTCTTGTATGCAGATTTAAGCTATTGTTTATAAGCCATCACCTGATAATGAAACTAAATAAAATATCATAAGCTTGAGGAAATGCAAACTTTAGAATGCCAACCGAATATGTTTTAAGTGTAGCATACGCTTTCCAAACACGCCTATTTCAGTCGTAGCCCGTTGCCAGGTTTTGCGGACGGTGTAATCTACAAATTACTGGCCGAGCACAAAAGTATTTTGTAAAAATAAAAAGAATACCCTGACAAGCGATTGCATCCCAACTTTTACCATTGGTATATCGTGATGAGACAATTCGCAGATTCAGCCAGAGAAGGATGGATCAGAGAAAAACGATACATCGATAATCAGTCAGAAAAGTGTCTTATGCTAATTGCAGACATTTTTGCCAAACAAGGTATGAAGGCTTTACATACCTTAAATCGAAATAAATCACTGGATACGGCACTTTCGAGTTTGAAACCATAAAAATCGCATGTTGTGGAATCAGCAACTCTGAAAGCCATCGACATGAACAACACTGAATCTCAACCTTTGCAAAAAGTCGAATACAGAATGATAGTTGAGCTTCGCCATGTGTAAAATATCGAAGAATTGTTCGAGAGATTTTACAAACTCAAGTAAATTGTAAATTAACCAAGAATCAAGTTAAAATAGCTTAATTTCCATAACAAGCATGGCAAATCAATATTTTTGAGATTCGTGACTGAAAAAAACAATTTTTAGACAGTCAAATAATAAATTGACAGCTGGATTGAGGTGAGACGAATCCTCAGCAAATAGTCGATCGAACTCAATCACAGCCATGAAAAAAGAAAGCTTTAAAAAACTGTATCAATCAGATGAAAATAAAAAAAAAATGCATATCATTCATGATGAATTTTAATTTTTGGCCTTCAAAAGTATTTATTTAATTCAAAAAATCATTTCTTAATTTTCATTGGGTCGAGGTATTTTTGTTTGAATTGTGATTATGGAATCAGATTGGTATTTTATTTGAACAGGAGACTCTCTTTTTGCTTTTCTTCCTTTTGCTTTCCGGAGGTATGTTGAGGATTTTCCATTTCAGAAGCAATGCTGTGAGTTGACCTGCTCCATTCGAGATTTCTGTTCAAATTGAGTTCCCTTTTTCCAGATTAATTTTCGACAGTCCCTTTGACCAAAATATCGTAATTCCATTCACCAACGACTGTGGATTTTTTAACTTTTCCGCTGGAGTAAAATTCTTGGATTATGTATGTTCCATTTCCGTTCTTTTAAGATTTTATGAATCGCCTTCATAAGTGTGGATTTCTTTGAGTTTGTAATCGGTAAATTCTTCAGGGGGAAAGAAGTTGACTTTTTTCATTTTGATGATGCCTGATGGAAGTCCATTTTTCCATTTGGTGACTTAACACTAAAAGACAAGTTAATTGGTGCGACTGTTTCTGACAAGGAAAGAGCCTTTTCCAGAGATTTGATTGTTAAGAGTGTCGCCGTCCCATTAATAAATGAGAGTGGGGTTGATTTGTTTGAGTTTGGTTTTGGTGGAGAAAACTTTTAAGTAAGCAAGAGACCGAGGCCAACAAAGGATCTGTCGGACTGACATTGGCTTTCGGAAGCAAGTTCAGAGTTAATCATGAGTGGGTGATTGGATGGAAATAAATGATGGAAAAAAGTAAGAATTGGGCATTCGAAGGCACTTTGCAACGATATTATATGTGCAAAAAGAAAATTCTACATACACTAATGAATTAGGGCAAAATAAGACAAACAAAACAACTAAAACAATCACTACTTGTAATTGGGCAAGAACTCCACTTAGTCATTCATGTAGTAAAAGAGCGCACATGGATACAACGCATCCCCAGGAATCGTCGCAAACTCCAACTCATACTTTTAGTTCTTCTTCTTAAAAGTCATCTTCTTCGTATCGTAGTCCACCGATATTTGAATCACGTCATTTGTCATGAACTTAAATGCCTACCATTAATCTTCTATTTACCTTCACGCAATTGTTTGCATCGTATTTTGTGTTCGACCAACTTCCCCCGTTTGCGCTTATCATGTAACCTCCGTGCCCAATTGCGCTGAAATTAAATCCGTAATTCTTACCCACCACAATGTTCTTGTGACACATCCCCACTGCCACCCAGTTCGATGTGCACTGCTTTATCTTAAATGTTATGTTCTTTATATTTCCTCCCTTCTCAATGTCCGGCTCCATTATTGCGAACTTGTATCCCGCTGAGTTCTGGCTCTTCACCACCTGGTCTGAAATCACTTTGATGTCAGCATGTTTCAGTGTGTTTGAGAACTTGAAACTTGTTTTTTTCCACAAGTTTTGGGCATTTACACTTGTTTGAATTGAGGCTTGGTATTCAGTAAGCTTTTTGTTGACTTCCTCGATGTTTTTCTTGATCATTGTGTTGATTTATTGGTTTGAGGCATGAACTGAAGCAATAAAATCGGCTTATGTAATTGAGTCATCTGTGTCAGTTTATGGATTTGGAAGCATGGCGACAATTTTTTTGACGGATTACTTGAATTCTTGAACATTTTTGGGGGCTGTGATGGTGTCAAAAGCTTTATCAATTTAAGCTTTGGGATCAGAGTTTTTGAGTTTGACTTGTTCGATTAAGAATGAGAAGTAAGCGAGGAGACTGTTTTAAATGGAGTCAAGATTTTGCAGGATGGATTTTTTATATGAGCGAAAGATCTGGAATAAGGAGATAGTTACATCAAGGGTTTAGGTTTGTCCGGAGTTGATAATATCAATAACAACATCGATATTGAACTTGATGGGTTTGATTTTATCGGAATGCGTTTTGGCTTATTTCATGATCATCCTGAGAGGTTTGGTGCTGAGTAGATAGAGAGTTACGAATGAGTGCGATGTTCCTCTTAGACGCAGGCACAACAACATGCGAGATTGTCGATACAGGACTGTTCAGTGCAGACAATGTTGAGGACTTATCCAAAATGGTAGCCTTACTTGTTGCATTCGATGTAGTTGATTTTTTGTTATATGTTCATTGATGGTGGGGTTTTATATTTTGATTGATTACTTAGATTGACTGGGGATTGAGATATAAGAAAGTGGACAAAGAATTATGACAGGTAACAGATATAAATTTTATTGATTATTTTGCGTTCAATTTTTATCAAGATTGTTGGCTTTATGTTATTTGGGATTTAGCTTGGTTATTTGGGATTTAGCTTGGTTATTGCATTTATATCTGCCCCTTTTTTATTGTATTTTCTCTCCATTTAATCAAGTCCCTTTGAATGAATACTATTTTTTTGAATTTATTCCACTCTTTTGACACAATTCTTAATCCCTATTTCACCAAATTAATCTACTTATTGAAAATCTACTATTTTATAATTTACACTTAACAATGAGCTCAATCAAATCTTAATCCCTTTTTTCACCCAACAAAAACATCCAATACCACCAAAACCTCAAACCCAATTAAAGCACCTCCAACATCTTCAAAAGCATCTTCGACCACCTCCCTCCAAAACCCAAATCCATCCTCATCGAGTCCCTCGTCTAACTCAACCCCCACCACTTTCATCCCAATCGCTCGCTCACCCTCATGGACAAAATTATCACCGCCGGCTACAGATAACATCCTGCCCTTTCTTACTCCAACTGGGCCATCTGCAAAAACGAAGGCGTCTCTGAAGAAGAAGACATTTCTGATCAAGACCACTTTAGAATCCCCCTCAACCAAGAAGACGAAGTTAAAGAAGAGCCAATATCATAAGAACTAAACCCTCCCAATGAATGGCTGTTCGCCCTGTCAGATTCACCCAAAAAGATAAAAAACTAAACTAAAAACATTCCAAAAAATTATGGCAAAGCGATCATTTCCTTTGTAGAAAAGTACAGATGCCAGATTCAAAGAATCACCAATCGTTTTGGTGTCAACTATGAAACTTTCTTAAACGATCTCAAAATTAAAAAGAAATCAATCAATACAATCGCAGATTTAAGGGCGATCTGGTCTGATTACAAGTACGCTAAATGCATGAGAATCATAAGTGGACTTTTTTTGAGAAAATACGCCCTTTCCTACATTTTCAGCTCTCGAATCTGCACATTTAACAGCCATATCAAGTACCGGCAAAGACTTTATGAGGCCATTTCGAGTCCAGAGGAGTTCAGACATATCAAAGATTATTGAGGTTAGTCGAATGATATTTTTAACAATTTATTTGCCGAATTCCTAGAAATCCAATCATGAAAGATCGTTTGGATTGATTAAATTGATTTTAATAAGATTTTCAGCTGTTTTTATTTTGATAAATAAAGCTAAGTGAGTTGTAAAAAGAAAAGCCTTACAAAGGAAAAGTTGAAAATCATTCCATATCTCCGCTGATATGATCAGAAATGAAAAACCTCAAATCGCTTTCTCCTATGGCCTTCATTTTCCTTGCTACGGAATCATTTCAATTTTCCCAATTTTTCTAAAGCCCATTTACTTTTTAGAGGACTTTCATTCACTCATCATATCGAACTGATATTCGTTATCTTAGATTTGCTTGATTTTTATCTCTGCATACTCACGCAACGCACATTCCAAAAGCTCACTAAAGTCTATGTTCCGCTTGAACAGCTCTTCATAGACCACCAACTTTATCTGGGCCTTCTTATCTTTATTCCATTCATAAAACTTTAGCCATCTCTCTATTGCCTCGAAGGTCTCCTATTTTTCTGAAACATCCAATGTTAGTCTTGAACCAATAAATTCAAATTGAATCAACATTGGTGCCTGCTTCAGTAAGGAAACAGAACCGGTCCTTGAAATCAGCTTCTCCATGTCCGGCCTCAATGAATCATCCACCTTGCTTTTTTTTGGGGTTTCGAAAATGGGCGGAAAGCTGGCCAAATCAGAAGAATCAGTGATTTGAGTTGAAGAGTCATGATCCAAAAGATCTTTTTGCTTTTTCCACTGAAATCTTTTTAACGATGCGTCCTTTTTCATTTTTTTGTAAAATGATAAAAATTTATTTTATTATTCAGCGTTAAGTTCAGCCGTGCTTTGAATTATGTAAATTAATGGAAAGAGTCAATTGATAACCGTTTATGAAAAAAATAATCTTTCACTTAATTTACTTGATTAAAACATAAACAAACTTCAAAAGTTGATCATTCGGCTTCTTCTGGTTCATGCGGCTTATCTTCTTCAATGGCTTTTGAGAAAGGACTTGGATCAGGCTCTCCTGAATAAAAATCAATTACTCTTCTGACGAGTTCATTCCATTCCTTTTCGTTAAATTTCCTCAAATGATTTCCAATCTTCGCGATCAAGTTGTCCAAAGACTCAATTCTTCCATCAATGTAACATTTCTTAGGGTCTGCAATTGAGCGGAATTTATGCTCTTCTTCAACAACTTTTGGGAAGTTCCACATTCAGGAGGCCTTCGCATGTTTTCTCCTTCATACTGTTGTGAATGGTTTTCATGTGTTTAAGAGTTTATGCAGCATTTTTCAGTTCTTCATTCTGGCGATCCCTTCTTGGGAGCATACCATCTCTGATAATTGCATCTTCGATATCTTGATGGACGGCTGGGTTAATATTTTTCATTTCCTCGACTGCCTGTTCAATGGTCGACTCTTTGAAAGTCGGATCACAGTAGTTTTCCCAGAACCAGTATCTGCCAAGTTTTTCCATTTCGGACTGGATTGGATCTTGATCGATAAGTTTCTTGATTTTCAGGTCCTTAACTTCAGGTAATTTTTTGGCGTTGCTTAAGGTAGTTTTGTTGAAATCAGTCTTTGTCGGCGAGTTGCCTGCTTCTGAGACTTTATCTGAAGTGACTGACTGAATGGTCTGATTGAATGGCTGTCCAAGCATTTTTTCATATTCTTGCTGGCGATTCAACAGTTCTTGCTCCTTATCTTTGTATCTACGCATATGCTGGATTGTCTTGAAAGCTACAAGCCTTGGAATGGCAACTTCCATTGCGTTTGCGTCTCGCTTAATCATGTACTTTTCGGCCAGTTCATTGGCTTTGGCGATTGCAAAAAGAATGTCTGCCAAAAAGTTGATTTGATCTCTCAAGAGTTTTGATCCGAAGAATCTTTCGACAATAAGTTCCCAGTTGATCAAAGTTGTGACATCTTTGACGAATTTTTAATTTTTTTAAGTGGGAACTTTCCAAAAGTTAACTCCTGTCGTAAAAAGAGCACAAAGCCCTTGCTTAATGGAATCAAATGCATTTCTGTAAGGAGTAAGGTAGAAAGCTTAAATTTTGGAGAGATTGGAGTACTAAAGTTTCTTAAAGATATTCATGGGAGTAATCATGAATTTGACAGGCCGATCACCAAAGGTATTGAGAATGTCCAAAACTTTTTGAAGAGTAGTGCAATATCTTTCCTTGATAGCAAGATACTTGAAATCATTGATAAATTTTTATTCTGGAGTTGTGTATTTAAGTTCGTGCAGAACCAGTTTCATGTTGATGTCCAAAAGGTTCGAAAACGGTTCCAAGACAATCAGCAAACGCTCTTCGTAAACGACTTTGAAGGATTTTTTGAGATGGGATTTCATTAAGTTGAAAAATTAGCCGAAGCCCTTTTTGAGTTCGCTCCTGGCTTTGGAATAATTTTATAGTTCCCAGTTATCCTTTTCGGAGATCGAGTTGTAGAGTTTTTTGATGAGGGCTTGCCTGAGGTTGTGCTGAGAGTCAGCATCGACAGGATCGAACTCACACTCGATACCATCGAGGACAAGTTTAACATCCTTGTCATTAACTTTTTTTTTTTATCCAAAGTAAATGCTTCTGATCCACTCATGTTCGATTTTCTTGAAAGGAGGTTTAACTTTCATAATGACAGCAAGTTAATAAAACATGTCCCACAAGATTTGAAACTTTCCATCAAAGTTTTAATCTTTGGAGGTTTATGAGATGTAAGGAAGAGATTTGATTTAAGTGTAAATTTCTTAAATTTTCCTGTACTCTTAGCTTTCTTTAAAGACGTCGTATTCCTTTTTGGCTGATTCAGGGTCTGGTTTTTTTGGTGGCATGATGACGAAAATAAAACTTTTTATAATTAAATTTGAAAGAAGTTATAAATTGATTTTCGATTGAGTGTATTAAAATGGTAAAAGATTAATTATTTGTGCAAAAGTTTAGTTAGATAGATGGTAAAAAAATTGATGAAAACATTTTGAAGTAAATCAATTCGATCATGCGGCTTTAAGCAGCTTGACAATTTGTTTCTTTTTGTCCAGTGTTAGTTCTTCTGGAAACTCAATTTCAAAAGTAACAATCAGGTCGCCTCTGTTGTTGGGATTTCCTCCGATCGGCATACCTTTTCCAGGAATGACCCGCCTCGTCTGAGGACTGATAATCTCGTCAAAGTGCAATTCTATAATTTTCCCATTTAGCTCAGTCTAAACATTACACAAAAATTACAATCGTAATGGATTTTGAATCCAATGCGTTCATCAACGAAATCTGTTACTCGTACAATAGGCTGTTACCCTGTCGCCTAAATTTCTTTTACGGAATTTAGACAATCTTGAAAATCAAGTCTGACTCTGGATACCCAGGCTCTCGATTGCCTTGCCTCTTGAAAACGATGTCATGCTCTGCCGAACTGCCTGGAAGAATTTAGATTGTTTTTGTTTCTGTTATTTATTCAGCCGATTGCCCGTCTTTGCTCAATACTTTTTTCTTGTATGAGGCTGTCTTTGTACAGCCGTTGATCAGGTCCGTCAATGTGCATTGAATTGGCACTGTCAAATGTTTGATATGTTGGTTTGCCACGTAATCTGAGTACTGGTTGGAGAAAATAGGATGATCGATGTTGTCTTATTTGCGCAAATCGAGCAAATGATCGTACACGTTGTTGGATCCAAAGAATTTTTCAAACACTTCTTCAGGGTTTGTCGTGAATTTGTACTTGCCGATGAGCTGGCCATTTTCCAAGAGTCCCTCTTTAAGTACCTGATCCCCGTACTTGTCATAAATGGCGCGTTTTTTAGCCTAGACTAATAAAGGAAAGATACTGTCATAAAGTACATCAAAGGCTTCAGAAGCCTGACAAAATGTATGATAGGATTAATTTTTATTGATATGTTCGAGACTGGGATGATTTTTGAGGCGATGTGGCGATAACTGAGTCAGTGAAAAAATACGCTTGACAGATTTGTTGGGTTGAGGCGGTGGAATCGAGACCAAGAATTTGGTAGTAGTTGATTTTGGTGGACTGGACGAGTTGCGTCATGACAAGATTACTTTTTATAACTTACTTTTTTTATTAATAAGTTTTGCTTAATTGTCAAAAAGTGCTCATACGTGATTAATGCTCAAATTTTATCAATGCTATACAGTCCATGTCCTAAGCTATATGGCTTGATAGTTTGATTACATCAAAGCCATCGATATAATTATCAATCAAGTTTTATCCCAAAATCTTATTTTAAACTGCACACTCATGGGACCCAAAAACTCCAAGACTTTCGACCCCACCAAACTTACACTCGATTAAAAGAAAAAACTCGATTAAGGCAAACCTCTTCAGCCCATTCCCGGTGTCAAAATCGTCAAAAAATCCAAAAACCGGCAAACTTTAAGGCGTCCCTGAAGAATGGGTCAAAAACTACGATCTTCCATGGAAGTAGACTTCACCAAAACCGTCAAAACGGCCCACTTCTCTGAATCCATTCGCCCCGATTCGTAACTGCCTGATTCCATTCTCGACCTTATCAATTCGCAACCAGTTTTATCAGCAAGTACTTGCATTTCCTGACTTTAGACCGACAAATTTTGAGCACAAAATTCATTTATAAGTGGACTTAAAGAGCCAGTATGGTATCAAAGGGCTGACTCCTGAGATGATGAAGATGTTCGACAAAAATGACATAACACCGAACGAAATAAAGTAGAACCCTCAGGCTTTTATATCATTATTGCACGGTTTGTAGAAGGAGAGCGAAGTGCCATAAAACGAGTTGATGACAGACTCGGAGTTCAAGAAGGAAGTGCTAAAGATCCAATTCATCCAAAGCAACCCAAACGAAGTATACAGATTCGCCAAACAACTGGGAAAGGGCGCAATGTGCACAGTTTACGAAGCATACCACCGCAAACAGACAACCTAATGCGTGGCGGTGCGGGTAATGAAAGTGCCGGACGAATAAATGTTAGATAAGATAAAAATATAGGCGGCAGTGATGTCGATGTGTGCGAACAAGAACATCGTGAACTATATCAGTTCGTACTACTATATGAACTGCTTGTTTATGTTGATTGAGTATATGGATGGCGGGTCGCTGACTGATATCGTGTATGGGTATACGAAGAGAATTCCGGAGAATATTTCGGCGTATATCATGCGCGAGATCTTGCAGGGACTTGATTTCTTGCATGATAAAAAACAAATCATAGGGATTTGAAAAGTGACAATATTCTTGTTGATAAGCAGGGCAATATCAAGGTTGCTGATTTTGGGTTCGCCATTCAACTCACTAAAGAACAACAAAAAAGAAAATCTGTTGTCGGCACTCCCGCCTGGATGGCCCCCTAACTCATCAATAAAAACTTCTATAATGACTTGTCGACGTCTGGTCGCAGGCGTCATCCTCATCGAACTCATTGAAGGCGAACCCCCATATCTCAGGCTACCCCCCTCAAGGCCATGTATTTCATCTCCACCAAAGACTCCTGTCGACTCAACAAACAAAAAGTACTCACCCAACATGTGCGATTTTGTTTAAAAATGCCTCGAAAAGGATCTCAAAAAAAGATGGCCCATAAAAAAATTACTCCAACATCCCTTCATCACCCAAATCGGATCAGGCGCCAAAGAACGATAAATCTTCGCAGACATGGTCAAAAACAAAAAAGACGCCAACTTGTCCCAACTCATGTCCGAACAAACTGAATCAAACGTATTTTTATCGTCATTTGGGTTTTAATACTTTAATCAAAAAAACGCAAAACCTTAAATTTTATTTCAAAATTAAAAATTTATCGAGTAAAATTGGAACATCATTCGATATCTAAAAACTCTTTAAAGACAGGGGCCTCAAGAGGTTCAGGTTTAGGATTTTAGTGTTGATAGTTTTTCCTCCATTCTTCTTAATTGAAGTTCTGTTTGCCTTCTAATCGAGTTCGGCCATGGCTGTTTCAAGATTTTTTTCAATGTCAGTAAGCCACTTTTGAATTTAGTTATCACGATCTTCTTTTTGTTTGGTTTGGTTTCGAACTGTTCCTTTTTGGCATCCCGGCAAAAGATTCTTGTCCAGCATGTTGTCTTGATCAGGGAGTGAAGGAGGAACAAGAAGCCATTGTATTTGGCCAGAGCTTAGGAATCGATTTTTTAAACTTGATTAAACAAAAAATTACCTCGTTACAAAAGTTTATTAATTTGTAGTCTGGCGATACCGTCTCAGATGATTATCGGCGAAGCTGATAAATTTCGTGACGCTCGAAAAGGTTCTTGAAGGACGTAGCGTTGATCATTTTTCCTGTGATCGAGTTGGTTCGATTGCAGAAGATTGATTTCTTGCTTGCTCATTCCCAACAACATGCACCAGATCTGGATCAGTTCAGTGTACTTGGGCACGTTGTAGTTGACGTACACTTCCATTGATGCCTTGATTGGTGGCTCAGCGAAAAACTGCCTCGTTTTTTCGCACTTTATCAGTGAGAGCTCGAATTCGGCCTACTTTTCTTTGTTGGCAAATTGTTCTTTGATTTGAGCCTCGTAACTTTGTAGGACATTTTTGTCGTGTTCTTGAATGATGTTTTAGAGCGGTTCGAGTTGAGTTTACTCTTCCAAGAAAGTCAAGATGTCTGTGAGTAACATTTGTGTTACTTTTGTTCCCACTGATTGACAAAGAATTTAACTTTGCTGTCAATTGCCTCGAGAGTCTGTTGCGAGATTCTTTGTCTTGACCGAGACGATCAGCTGCAATGAAATAATTTTTTTGGAGAGTGTCGAATTTGGCTTCCTCGACGAGAGGTGGATTTCTGATAGTTATTGAAGTTTTAATCAGAAATTTTAGCTTAATTTTAAAGTGCAGTTTTTTGCTAATGAGTGGCAGGATCTTCCTAATTGACCTAAAAGTCGTCAAACTTCTTCATCGCATCATCAGCCTACGCCTTGGCCTCTGCAACTTTTTCATTGTACTCCTTTTCCGTCTCCTCCTTGGTCTTGAGATACGCCTTATAATCAACAACGCCCTTGTCCAAAGTTGGAACACTCAGACAACTCTTTATCTGATCGGATAGCAAACGTACGAACCCAGCTTCGGGTACTTGAAGTAGTGAAGTCTCGGCTATTTCATTACGTTGTTCGCGTAAAGATAGGTTTTCTTTTATGATGCGTTTGCCGCTTGTTAGTTTCCTTATTCGTTTGCTTATTATTGTTTTTACTCGAAAATGTCGTAGGAGATGCCTTTGCCGTTTGCAAAAACGATCCGATCATCAGGCTCTTATGCGAGTTGGATGCACCGATGTACTTGATCACTTTTGCGTTTTATGTATCGTTTTATGCTCCTGGCTCGAAATTTCCTTACTCGATGTTCTTTTGTTGTAATCCAGTTTGCCCACATAAGAGCCTGTCATTGTGTACTATTTTTCTATGAATTAAGGGAGCCAGTCGTGAAGGAGGTCTTACAAATGTTTGGTTTGGATGATTTTGTCTTGATAGTTTTGGTGTTTTGAGTGTTGTTATTGTTGAAGTTTTTAGGATTGCTGGTGTTCGGCTTGTTACAGTTGTGTTTTGGATGCAAGAATTTAGTTGTATTTTTAGAGTTTGGAGTCTTTGGAAGCGAGGAGTACTTTTTGCGTTTTTGTGAGTCTGAGTAAGAATTGAGCCAATTGGCGAGGTAGGTGACAGGAAAGTTGGGCCTTTTGCTAAACAGTTCAGCAAAGCCCTCACTGATCACCTGACTGATTTCAGGGAAGTGATTTGCTCCATTTGCTTTTGGATATCCATTTATGAACCTCAGGGAATTGTGTATAATTTAGTTTAAGTTTCAAGTTTTAAATTATATTTACTTAAATGAGGCTGAATCAGAGGTTAATTGTATGTATGTATTTGCTACGACTTTTCACATAGAAAAAAAAAACCCAAATAATAAAGTTGTATATAAACATGTTAACCATCCAGTTAAGTTAATCTCATTAAGTCTCCATCTTTTCAGCTTGCGGCTCTGGGCCGGTGGGGTCGCTCGGCTTCGACTCTGTCTCCACGTCCATCTTTTAGTTATTCGGCTCTTCTTTCTTAGGCTCTGCCGGCTTTGGAACTGCCTTGCTCATCGTCTTCTTTACGCTATCGTTCACTTACTTTGCCTGTCCCTCAACTCCTTCACTGATGTCACTGCCTCTTACCATTTGTTCTTTGTGCTCTGCTTCTCTTGCACGTTGATTACCCATGATCTGTATCGCTCGATCAAGTTCAAAGATTCTTGCCTCTCTTCTGGAGTTATGTGAGCGTACTTTGTTTCCTAAAATAAACCAAAAATTACCAATGAATTCAGGAATTGGAAGTTCGAATCCAGGCATGCGTAAAAGTTACCAAACTCCTCTGTGGTATGATTCAAATTGTCATGACGCTGCTTAATTGGAAGAACCTTAGCATTGATCCTATCAATTTTTTCAGAGTAAGCTCCTCTCGTTGAGTTAAATCCATCCCCTTCAAGCCATTCCTTGCTTGTTCCAAAAGATTCAAAATGGCTGGAATTTCTTCAGCTTTAACGTAGTCTCGATGAGTTGTGTTCAGATTTTACTTCCATTTGTAACACATTGATTCAAGCTCGTTCTTCTTTTCGTAAGTCTCAAGAATGATCCTGTCGCTGTTCAGCATTTCGCTTATTGTGTGAAATATTTTTGGATTTCTTGCTCAGTGTTGAAATTAAACTCTTGCGACTCAAATTTAATTGGTCTTGTTGTTTATTTCTTTGTCTTCTTGATTTCAACTTATTATTCTTCCATTGGTTATGCTTTGGGTTGGATCGTTTCATCTTTCTTTTCATCTTTCTTTTCCTCTTTCTTTTCTTCTTTCTTTTCTTCTTTTTTAGCAGTTTTTGGCTTTGGCACTTTGGTTTCTTCAGTCCACTCTTCAATCAAGTTGCAGTCTTCAAAGGTAATCAATCCACTTTCAGTAAACTTAATTTTAAAGCTGACACCAAAAGTTTCATGTGTTGGATTTTGAGCTGGAGTCTTGTAATACCCAATGTGTTTTCTGAACCCATTGACCCCTGGCTCGTACTCAATCAAGATTTCAATTGGCTCTCTTCTCTTGAAACTTAATTGTCTTGCTGGATGGAACCTTGGCCCCAAAGTCATAAATCATTTTCCCTGAGTTTCTGGGTACTTTGACGCATCCAAACCAAGGTAATTATTGTTTTCAACAAAATTCAATAAAATTTAACACCATTGTAAACTCTTTCGTTCAATGTGTATTCTTGGACCTTGAACAATGGACTTTTGATGGCGGCTTGAAGCGCACATCCTCGGGCAACTGATTCACTGGAGTTTAAAGTTCTCGATGGCTCATCTTAAATACCTCCTTGACAGATTGAATGAAAGAGGGAATTCTCGACACGCCTCCGATCAATTCAATACTGTGGAGCTCGATGTTCTTTGCCTTCAAATCGTCTTTTACCTTAGCCAAGATTTCTTGACTTAGATGAAAATTGGCTCGCAAATCTTCTCAAACTGCTCTCTGGTCATGTGTAGTTAAGATCGTTTTCCTCCATCAAGTACTCAATGTTAAGATCGTGTTCCAAATTACCTGAAAGGATCTTTCTTTGTCTTTCGACGCTTTCCATCAGCTTAACATAAGCCTTTTTGCTTTCCATAAGGTCGAGTCCGCCTGATGACTTTTCAAAAACTTGTCGATAGAACTCAAACAATTGGTAATCGATGTCTCTGCAGCCCAAGTTCCTTGCGTACTCTTGTTCGAGAACGTTCATTTCAGACTTGGTGAAACTGCACACAAAGACGCCCAATTTTGAGTGCCCGAAATCAATGAACAACACATTTCTTGCCTTTTCTGCGTCCAAATCTCCCTTTCTGAAAAGTCCATAATCCAAAGCGACTGCTGTTGAATCGTTAATGAGCTTAATGTTAAGTTCAGCGATCTTAGCAGCATCGTGGTAAGACTTTCTTTCGGCCTGTGTCAAGTAAGTTGGCACAGAAATGATGACGTCTTTGTTTTAGAAGCCATTCTTAGCAATGATGATCTTTAACTTGTTGAAATACGCAGCCATGACTTGTTCGGGCAAAAGATTGAGCTTTTGGCCTGGTAGTTACATCGAATGAGATTCGATTATCGTTGGTGAGGGTTTTGGCAGGGGTGATTTGGTTTCGGCTCTAAGGAGGGGGTAAGTGGGATCGAGTCCGAGAATCGCATGGGTGAGACGATGGTATCTTGAAAATGGGACTTGATTTTGATGTTTCCACTTTATCCGA
>WJBH02000179.1:0-46828 GCA_013167095.2 Daphnia sinensis | reverse complement strand
AAAAGAAAACTATTCAACTAGAAACAAAAACAAGTACTGAACATTGTGCGTTTAATTCTACTGATTAATTGAATAACCGTCAAGTTATTAATTTAATTAAAAAACTTACGAAAATACGCTGCTAATTGTTGTATTAGCAATGCCAATACCCCTGTAGTGAAAAAATAAATTACGAATGTTCGAATGATTTTCTGAAATTGAGCTAGGGCTTTTAATATCAAAACCAGTAACAATTACTGATCATTTTGCGTAATATTCTACTGATTAAACAAATCCCACTCGTTTAAAATTGAAGAGTAAACATAAATAGAAATGAACAAAAACAGGTTGCATATGCAGTATTAGGAAGGACGACTCTCCTGTCGTAAGACGGTACGTTGGTAATGCTCGTTTGATTCAAAGTTTAGCTGTTATATTAAAAGAAAACTATTCAACTAGAAACAAAAACAAGTACTGAACATTGTGCGTTTAATTCTACTGATTTATGGAATAACCGTCAAGTTAGTAAAAACAATTATAAAACTTACGAAAATACGCTGCTAATTGTTGTATTAGCAATGCCAATACCCTTGAAGTGAAAGGATAAATTATCAATGTTCGAATGATTTTCTTAAATTAAGCTAAGACTTTTAATATGAAAACCAGTAACAATTACTGATCATTTTGCGTAATATTGTACTGATAAATTAATCCCACTCGTTTCAAACTGAAGAGTAAACATAAATAGAAATGAACAAAAACAGTGGCATATGCAGTATTAGGAAGGACGACTCTCCTGTCGTAAGACGGTACGTTGGAATGCTCGTTTGATTCAAAGTTTAGCTGTTATATTAAAAGAAAACTATTCAACTCGAAACAAAAACAGCACTGAACATTGTGCGTTTAATTCTACTGATTAATGGAATAACCGTCAAGTTATTAAATTTAATAAAAAAACTTACGAAAATACGCTGCTAATTGTAGTATTAGCAATGCCAATACCCCTGTAGTGAAAAAATAAATTACGAATGTTCGAATGATTTTCTTAAATTGAGCTAGGGCTTTTAATATCAAAACCAGTAACAATTACTGATCATTTTGCGTAATATTCTACTGATAAATTAATCCCACTCGTTTCAAACTGAAGAGTAAACATAAATAGAAATGAACAAAAAAAGGTTGCATATGCAGTATTAGGAAGGACGACTCTCCTGTCGTAAGACGGTACGTTGGGAATGCTTGTTTGATTCAAATTTTAGCTGTTATATTAAAAGAAACCTATTCAACTCGAAACAAAAACAAGTACTGAACATTGTGAGTTTAATTCTACTGAATAATGAAATAACCGTCAAGTAAGTAAAAACAATTATAAAACTTACAAAAATACGCTGCTAATTGTAGTATTAGCAATGCCAATACCCCTGTAGTGAAAGGATAAATTACCAATGTTCGAATGATTTACTCAAATAAGCTAGGACTTTTAATATCAAAACCAGTAACAATAAACTGATCATTATGCGTAATATTCTACTGATTAACAAATCCACTCGTTTCAATTGAAGAGTAAACATAAATAGAAATGAACAAAAACAGGTTGCATATGCAGTATTAGGAAGGACGACTCTCCTGTCGTAAGACGGTACGTTGGAAATGCTCGTTTGATTCAAAGTTTAGCTGTTATATTAAAAGAAAACTATTCAACTAGAAACAAAAACAAGTACTGAACACTGTGCGTTTAATTCTACTGATTAATGGAATAACCGTCAAGTTAGTATAAACAATTATAAAACTTACGAAAATACGCTGCTAATTGTTGTATAAGCAATGCCAATAGCCTTGTAAGAAAAGAATAAATTACCAATATTCGAATGATTTTCTTAAATTAAGCTAGGACTTTTAATATCAAAACCAGTAACAATTACCGATCATTTTGCGTAATATTCTACTGATAAATTCATCCCACTCGTTTCAAACTAAAGAGTAAACATAAATAGAAATGAACAAAAACAGGTTGCATATGCAGTATTAGGAAGGACGACTCTCCTGTCGTAAGACGGTACGTTGGGAATGCTTGTTTGATTCAAAGTTTAGCTGTTATATTAAAAGAAACCTATTCAACTCGAAAAAAAAATAAGTACTGAACATTGTGCGTTTAATTCTACTGATTAATGGAATAACCGCCAAGTTAGTAAAAACATTTATAAAACTTACGAAAATACGCTGCTAATTGTAGTATTAGCAATGCCAATACCCCTGTAGTGAAAGGATAAATTACGAATGTTCGAATTATTTTCTTAGATTAAGCTAGGGCTTTTAATATCAAAACCAGTAACAATTACTGATCATTGTGCGTTTAATTCTACTGATTAATGGAATAACCGTCAAGTTAGTAAAAACAATTATAAAACTTACGAAAATACGCTGCTAATTGTAGTATTAGCACAGTGAAAGGATAAATTACCAATGTTCGAACGATTTTCTTAAATTAGGCTAGGGCTTTTAATATCAAAAACAGTAACAATTACTGATCATTGTGCGTAATATTCTACTGATTATACAAATCCCACTCGTTTCAAATTGAAGAGTAAACATAAATAGAAATGAACAAAAACAGGTTGCATGCACAGTATTAGGAAGGAAGACTCTCCTGTCGTAAGACGGTACGTGGGAATGCTTTTTTGATTCAAAGTTTAGCTGTTATGTTAAAAGAAAACTATTCAACTCGAAACAAAAACAAGTACTGAACATTGTGCGTTTAATTCTACTGATTAATGGAATAACCGTCAAGTTAGTAAAAACAATTATAAAACTTACGAAAATATGCTGCTTATTGTAGTATTAGCAATGCAAATACCCCTGGAGTGAAAAGATAAATTACGAATGTTCGAATGATTTTCTTAAATTAGGCTAGGGCTTTTAATAAAAAAACAGTAACAATTACTGATCATAGTGCGTAATATTCTACTGAATAAAAATCCCACTCGTTTTAAACTGAAGAGTAAACATAAATAGAAATGAACAAAAACGGGTTGCATATGCAGTATTAGGAGGGTCGACTCTCCTGTCGTAAGACGGTACGTTGGGAATGCTCGTTGATTCAAAGTTTAGCTGTTATATTAAAAGAAAACTATTCAACTAGAAACAAAAACAAGTACTGAACTGTGCGTTTTATTCTACTGATTAAGGAATAACCGTCAAATTAGTATAAACAATTATAAAACTTACGAAAATACGCTGCTAATTGTAGTATTAGCAATGCCAATACCCCTGTAGTGAAAGGAATAAATTACCAATGTTCGAATGATTTTCTTAAATTAAGCTAGGGCTTTTAATATCAAAACCAGTAACAATTACTGATCATTGTGCGTAATATTCTACTGATTAAACAAATCCCACTCGTTTCAAATTGAAGAGTCAACATAAAAAGAAATGAACAAAAACAGGTTGCATATGCAGTATTAGGAAGGACGACTCTCCTGTCGTAAGACGGTACGTTGAGAATGCTCGTTTGATTCAAAGTTTAGCTGTTATATTAAAAGAAAACTATTCAACTAGAAACAAAAACAAGTACTGAACATTGTGCGTTTAATTCTACTGATTAATGGAATAACTGTCAAGTTAGTAAAAACAATTATGAAACTTACGAAAATACGCTGCTAATTGTTGCATTAGCAATGCCAATACCCTTGTAGTGAAAGGATAAATTACCATTGTTCGAATGATTTTCTTAAATTAAGCTAGGACTTTTAGTATCAAAACCAGTAACAATTACTGATCATTTTGCGTAATATTCTACTGATAAATTAATCCCAAACGTTTCAAACTGAAGAGTAAACATAAATAGAAATGAACAAAAACGGTTGCATATGCAGTATTAGGAAGGACAACTCTCCTGTCGTAAGACGGTACGTTGGAATGCTTGTTTGATTCAAGTTTAGCTGATATATTAAAAGAAACCTATTCAACTCGAAACAAAAACAAGCACTGAACATTGTGCGTTTAATTCTACTGATTAATGGAATAACCGTCAATTAGTAAAAACAATTATAAAACTTACGAAAATACGCTGCTAATTGTAGTATTAGCAATGCCAATACCCCTGTAGTGAAAGGATAAATTACCAATGTTCGAATGATTTTCTTAAATTAAGCTAGGGCTTTTAATATCAAAACCAGTAACAATTACTGATCATTGTGCGTAATATTCTACTGATTAAACAAATCTCACTCGTTTAAAATTGAAGAGTAAACATAAATAGAAATGAACAAAAACAGGTTGCATATGCGGTATTAGGAAGGACGACTCTCCTGTCGTAAGACGGTACGTTGGGAATGCTTTTTTGATTCAAAGTTTAGCTGTTATGTTAAAAGAAAACTATTCAACTCGAAACAAAAACAAGTACTGAACATTGTGCGTTCAATTCTACTGGTTAATGGAATAACCGTCAAGTTAGTAAAAACTATTATGAAACTTTCGAAAATACGCTGCTAATTGTTGCATTAGCAATGCCAATACCCTTGTAGTGAAAGGATAAATTACCAATGTTCGAATGAATTTCTTAAATTAAGCTAGGACTTTTAGTATCAAAACCAGTAACAATTACTGATCATTTTGCGTAATATTCTACTGATTAAAAAAATCCCACTCGTTTCAAATTGAAGAGTAAACATAAATAGAAATGAACAAAAATAGGTTGCATATGCAGTATTAGGAAGGACAACTCTCCTGTCGTAAGACGGTACGTTGGGAATGCTTGTTTGATTCAAAGTTTAGCTGTTATATTAAAAGAAACCTATTCAACTCGAAACAAAAACAAGTACTGAACATTGTGCGTTTAATTTTACTGATTAATGGAATAACCGTCAAGTTAGTAAAAACAATTATAAAACTTACGAAATTATGCTGCTAATTGTTGTATTAGCAATGCCAATACCCTTGAAGTGAAAGGATAAATAACCAATGTTCGAATGATTTTCTTAAATTAAGCTAGGGCTTTTAATATCAAAACCAGTAACAATTACTGATCATTTTGCGTAATATTCTACTGATAAATTAATCCCACTCGATTCAAACTGAAGAGTAAACATAAATAGAAATGAACAAAAACAGGTTGCATATGAAGTATTAGGAAGGACAACTCTCCTGTCGAAAGACGGAACGTTGGGAATGCTCGTTTGATTCAAAGTTTAACTGTTATATTAAAAGAAAACTATTCAACTAGAAACAAAAACAAGTACTGAACATTGTGCGTTTAATTCTACTGGTTAATGGAATAACCGTCAAGTTAGTAAAAACAATTATGAAACTTTCGAAAATACGCTGCTAATTGTTGCATTAGCAATGCCAATACCCTTGTAGTGAAAGGATAAATTACCAATGTTCGAATGAATTTCTTAAATTAAGCTAGGACTTTTAATATCAAAACCAGTAACAATTACTGATCATTTTGCGTAATATTCTACTGATAAATTAATCCCACTCCTTTCAAACTGAAGAGTAAACATTAATAGAAATGAACAAAAACAGGTTGCATATGAAGTATTAGGAAGGACAACTCTCCTGTCGAAAGACGGTACGTTGGGAATGCTCGTTTGATTCAAAGTTTAGCTGTTATATTAAAAGAAAACTATTCAACTAGAAACAAAAACAAGTAGAGAACATTGTGCGTTTAATTCTACTGATTAATGGAAAAACCGTCAAGTTAGTAAAAACAATTATAAAACTTGCGAAAATACGCTGCTAATTGTTGTATTAGCAATGCCAATACCCTTGAAGTGAAAGGATAAATTACGAATTTTCGAATGATTTTCTTAAATTAAGCTAGGACTTTTAATATCAAAACAGTAACAATTACTGATCATTGTGCGTAATATTCTACTGATTAAACAAATCCCTCTCGTTTCAAATTGAAGAGTAAACATAAATAGAAATGAACAAAAACAGGTTGCATATGCAGTATTAGGAAGGACGACTCTCCTGTCGTAAGACGGTACGTTGGGAATGCTTGTTTGATTCAAAGTTTAACTTTTATATTAAAAGAAAACTATTCAACTAGAAACAAAAACAAGTACTGAACATTGTGCGTTTAATTCTACTGGTTAATGGAATAACCGTCAAGTTAGTAAAAACAATTATGAAACTTTCGAAAATACGCTGCTAATTGTTGTATTAGCAATGCCAATACCCTTGTAGTGAAAGAATAAATTACCAATGTTCCAATGATTTTCTTAAATTAAGCTAGACTTTTAGTATCAAAACCAGTAACAATTACTGATCATTTTGCGTAATATTCTACTGATTAAAAAAATCCCACTCGTTTCAAATTGAAGAGTAAACATAAATAGAAATGAACAAAAATAGGTTGCATATGCAGTATTAGGAAGGACAACTCTCCTGTCGTAAGACGGTACGTTGGGAATGCTTGTTTGATTCAAAGTTTAGCTGTTATATTAAAAGAAACCTATTCAACTCGAAACAAAAACAAGTACTGAACATGTGCGTTTAATTTTACTGATTAATGGAAAACGTCAAGTTAGTAAAAACAATTATAAAACTTACGAAATTATGCTGCTATTGTTGTATTAGCAATGCCAATACCCTTGAAGTGAAAGGATAAATAACCAATGTTCGAATGATTTTCTTAAATTAAGCTAGGGCTTTTAATATCAAAACCAGTAACAATACTGATCATTTTGCGTAATATTCTACTGATAAATAATCCCACTCGATTCAAACTGAAGAGTAAACATAAATAGAAATGAACCAAAAACAGGTTGCATATGAAGTATTAGGAAGGACAACTCTCCTGTCGAAAGACGGAACGTGGGAATGCTCGTTTGATTCAAAGTTTAACTGTTATATTAAAAGAAAACTATTCAACTAGAAACAAAAACAAGTACTGAACATTGTGCGTTTTTAATTCTACTGGTTAATGGAATAACCGTCAAGTTAGTAAAAACAATTATGAAACTTTCGAAAATACGCTGCTAATTGTGCATTAGCAATGCCAATACCCTTGTAGTGAAAGGATAAATTACCAATGTTCGAATGAATTTCTTAAATTAAGCTAGGACTTTTAATATCAAAACAGTAACAATTACTGATCATTTTGCGTAATATTCTACTGATAAATTAATCCCACTCCTTTCAAACTGAAGAGTAAACATTAATAGAAATGAACAAAAACAGGTTGCATATGAAGTATTAGGAAGGACAACTCTCCTGTCGAAAGACGGTACGTTGGGAATGCTCGTTTGATTCAAAGTTTAGCTGTTATATTAAAAGAAAACTATTCAACTAGAAACAAAAACAAGTAGAGAAAATGTGCGTTTAATTCTACTGATTAATGGAAAAAACCGTCAAGTTAGTAAAAACAATTATAAAACTGCGAAAATACGCTGCTAATTGTTGTATTAGCAATGCCAATACCCTTGAAGTGAAAGGATAAATTACGAATTTTCGAATGATTTTCTTAAATTAAGCTAGGACTTTTAATATCAAAACCAGTAACAATTACTGATCATTGTGCGTAATATTCTACTGATTAAACAAATCCCTCTCGTTTCAAATTGAAGAGTAAACATAAATAGAAATGAACAAAAACAGGTTGCATATGCAGTATTAGGAAGGACGACTCTCCTGTCGTAAGACGGTACGTTGGGAATGCTTGTTTGATTCAAAGTTTAACTTTTATATTAAAAGGAAAACTATTCAACTAGAAACAAAAACAAGTACTGAACATTGTGCGTTTAATTCTACTGGTTAATGGAATAACCGTCAAGTTAGTAAAAACAATTATGAAACTTTCGAAAATACGCTGCTAATTGTTGTATTAGCAATGCCAATACCCTTGTAGTGAAAGAATAAATTACCAATGTTCCAATGAATTTCTTAAATTAAGCTAGAACTTTTAGTATCAAAACCAGTAACAATTACTGATCATTTTGCGTAATATTCTACTGATTTAAAAAATCCCACTCGTTTCAAAAGGATTGGCGGAGAAAAAGGACCCAACGAAAAAGGACCCGACGAAAAAGGACCGGCGAAAAGGAACCAACGAAAAAGGACCCTACTAAAAAGGACCACCTTTTCTGAAAAGTAAAAGTGGTCCTTTTTCTCCGTCCAAGCGGTCCTTTTTCTCCCTATCTTTTACATATTGTTCATAGGTATGCGTACACGCACGGAGCCAACATCCGCATAGGTCCCGATTGCCGGACGGTCGTCCGCCAACGATGTCCAATCTATAACGGATACGATTCTGCTTACTTTCCATAACGTCATCACCCTCCAACCATCGGGAAAAAAACAGCTGGGCAACCGTTAAATCATTTGAATTTGTTGTTTGTTTGCTATGTTAAATATTGCTATTGTTGAAATGCTTGCAAAAATTTTAGAAAAATGAAGACTTAAAACATAAATTGTTATGCAATATGTTATTAATGTGCAATAAACCATCCTTGAAAAAATGAATCCACATATTTTTATTTCAATATTAAAAACAAGGTAAAGTATTAGGAATAAATACATTATTTTTAACTACGTTTATATCGATCAAAATAAACATTTGAAAGCTATTTTGGGCTATTGAAGGGACGTCCTTTGGATCATATTTGAGCACATCCATTGAACTTCAAATTTCATCATCCGACGGACATCCCTGGAACTACCCACAACGGATAGCCAGCGGATCTTCGGCCATGAAGCGGACATCCGTCGGCAGAAGTGTGCTATGTGGGATTAAACTCTGAAGCTGGCTCGTTCTGCCACACCACTTTTACCTGCAAAAACATAACATGCTGCAACATTTTAATGGGGTTTAGGTTGTGACCGCTAGATGGACAGAGCATAAAAAAATTAAAAAGGAAAAAAAAAAAATTTTTACGGGTAAAACGGATTGCCATAGTTTCAGTTTTGCCCTTAAGCCGTTTAAAGTAATAAATCGTTTATCGTCCATTACTTTCACAGGATTTTGGGCTTGGACTTCATCCCAAAATATGTAAAAGATAAGAAGAAAAAGGACCGCTTGGACGGAGAAAAAGGACCACTTTTATTTTTCAGAAAAGGTGGTCCTTTTTGGTAGGGTCCTTTTTCGTTAGGTCCTTTTTGCCGGTCCTTTTTCGTCGGGTCCTTTTTCGTTGGGTCCTTTTTCTCCGGCTACCTTTCAAATTGAAGAGTAAACATAAATAGAAATGAAAAAAAACAGGTTGCATATGCAGTATTAGGAAGGACAACTCTCCTGTCGTAAGACGGTACGTTGGGAATGCTTGTTTGATTCAGAGTTTAGCTGTTATATTAAAAGAAACCTATTCAACTCGAAACAAAAACAAGTACTGAACATTGTGCGTTTAATTCTACTGATTAATGGAATAACCGTCAAGTTAGTAAAAACAATTATAAAACTTACGAAAATACGCTGCTAATTGTTGTATTAGCAATGCCAATACCCTTGAAGTGAAAGGATAAATAACCAATGTTCTAATGATTTTCTTAAATTAAGCTAGGACTTTTAATATCAAAACCAGTAACAATTACTGATCATTTTGCGTAATATTCTACTGATTAAAAAAATCCCACTCGTTTCAAATTGAAGAGTAAACATAAATAGAAATGAACAAAAACAGGTTGCATATGCAGTATTAGGAAGGACAACTCTCCTGTCGTAAGACGGTACGTTGGGAATGCTTGTTTGATTCAAAGTTTAGCTGTTATATTAAAAGAAAGCTATTCAACTCGAAACAAAAACAAGTACTGAACATGTGCGTTTAATTCTACTGATAATGGAATAACCGTCAAGTTAGTAAAAACAATTATAAAACTTACGAAAATATGCTGCTAATTGTTGTATTAGCAATGCCAATACCCTTGAAGTGAAAGGATAAATAACCAATGTTCGAATGATTTTCTTAAATTAAGCTAGGACTTTTAATATCAAAACCAGTAACAATTACTGATCATTGTGCGTATATTCTACTGATTAAACAAATTCCAGTCGTTTCAATTGAAGAGTAAACATAAATAGAAATGAACAAAAACAGGTTGCATATGCAGTATTAGGAAGGACGACTCGTCTGTCGTTAAAACGGTGGGAATGCTCGGTTTGATTCGAAGTTTAGCTGTTATATTAAAAGAAAACTATTCAACTCGAAACAAAAACAAGTACTGAACATTGTGCGTTTAATTCTACTGATTTATGGAATAACCGTCAAGTTAGTAAAAACAATTATAAAACTTACGAAAATACGCTGCTAATTGTAGTATTAGCAATGCCAATACCCCTGTAGTGAAAGGATAAATTACCAATGTTCGAATGATTTTCTTAAATTAAGCTAGGGCTTTTAATATCAAAACCAGTAACAATTACTGATCATTGTGCGTAATATTCTACTGATTTAACAAATCCCACTCGTTTCAAATTGAAGAGTAAACATAAATAGAAATGAACAAAAACAGGTTGCATATGCAGTATTAGGAAGGACGACTCTCCTGTCGTAAGACGGTACGTTGGGAATGCTTGTTTGATTCAAAGTTTAGCTGTTATATTAAAAGAAAACTATTCAACTCGAAACAAAAACAAGTACTGAACATTCTGCGGTTAATTCTTCTGATTAATGGAATAACCGTCAAGTTAGTAAAAACAATTATAAAACTTACGAAAATACGCTGCTAATTGTAGTATTAGCACAGTGAAAGGATAAATCACCAATGTTCGAATGATTTTCTTAAATTAAGCTAGGACTTTTAATATCAAAACCAGTAACAATTACTGATCATTGTGCGTAATATTCTACTAATTAAACAAATCCCACTCGTTTCAAATTGAAGAGTAAACATAAATAGAAATGAACAAAAACAGGTTGCATATGCAGTATTAGGAAGGACGACTTTCCTTTCGTAAGACGCTACGTTGGGAATGCTCGTTTGATTCAAAGTTTAGCTGTTATATTAAAAGAAAACTATTCAACTAGAAACAAAAACAAGTACTGAACATTGTGCGTTTAATTCCACTGATTAATGGAATAACTGTCAAGTTAGTTAAAACAATTATAAAACTCACGAAAATACGCTGCTAATTGTTGTATTAGCAATGCCAATACCCTTGAAGTGAAAGGATAAATTACCAATGTTCGAATGATTTTCTTAAATTAAGCTAGGACTTTTTATATCAAAACCAGTAACAATTGCTGATCATTTTGCGTAATATTCTACTGATAAATTAATCCCACTCGTTTCAAACTGAAGAGTAAACATAAATAGAAATGAAAAAAAAACAGGTCGCATATGCAGTATTAGGAAGGACAACTCTCCTGTCGAAAGACGGTACGTTGGGAATGCTCGTTTGATTCAAAGTTTAGCTGTTATATTAAAAGAAAACTATTCAACTAGAAACAAAAACAAGTAATGAACATTGTGCGTTTAATTCTACTGATTTATGGAATAACCGTCAAGTTAGTAAAAACAATTATAAAACTTACGAAAATACGCTGCTAATTGTTGTATTAGCAATGCCAATACCCTTGAAGTGAAAGGATAAATTACCAATGTTCGAATGATTTTCTTAAATTAAGCTAGGACTTTTAATATCAAAACCAGTAACAATTACTGATCATTTTGCGTAATATTCTACTGATAAATTAATCCCACTCGTTTCAAACTGAAGAGTAAACATAAATAGAAATGAACAAAAACAGGTTGCATATGAAGTATTAGAAAGGACAACTCTCCTGTCGAAAGACGGTACGTTGGGAATGCTCGTTTGATTCAAAGTTTAGCTGTTATATTAAAAGAAAACTATTCAACTAGAAACAAAAACAAGTAGTGAACATTGTGCGTTTAATTCTACTGATTTATGGAATAACCGTCAAGTTAGTAAAAAAATTATAAAACTTACAAAAATCGCTACCAATCGTAGTATTAGCAATGCCAATAGAGCAGTAAAACATGCTGCGTTGCGCATTTTCCACAAATGCGAAAAATCTCATATGTGTCTAAGTTGTCTGCTACCGCTGCAGCCTCTTATGGAGAAACCGTCTTCTTCATGTTAAACAGTAAGTTTTCAACTATTTATTAAAATTTTCCCCCTTTTCTTCCTAGCAATGGGTAGCCTATTCATTTTTTCATTTCCTATTTTTTTTTCTAGCCCTAATTCTATCTGGTTTATTTTTAATTAGTTATTGTTTGAGAATGGATTGTTGCTCATCCCTTATAGCAGACGAATTTCTGGCAGCAAACGAAATTCTTCGGCTAAAAGAGACGAGCCACTTAAAACAACAATTAAAAATAAATAAACTAGGTAGAACTGGGGCTAGAAAAAAATATGGGAAATGAAAAAAATTAATAGGCTACCCACTGCTAGGAAGAAAAGGGGGGAAACCTTAATGAATAGTTAAAAACTTACTGTTTAACGGGAAGAAGACGGTTTCTCCATAAGGGGCTGCAGCGGCAGCAGACAACTTAGACACAAATGAGATTTTTCGCATTTGTGGAAAATGCGCAACGCAGCATGTTTTACTGCTCTTTACCCCTGTAGTGAAAGGATAAGTTACGAATTTTCGAATGATTTTCTTAAATTAAGCTAGGACTTTTAATATCAAAACCAGTAACAATTACTGATCATTGTGCGTGATATTCTAATGATTAAACAAATCTCAGTCGTTTCAAATTGAAGAGTAAACATAAATAGAAATGAACAAAAACAGGTTGCATATGCAGTATTAGGAAGGACGACTCGCCTGTCGTAAAACGGTACGTTGGAAATGCTCGTTTGATTCAAAGTTTAGCTGTTATATTAAAAGAAAACTATTCAACTCGAAACCAAAACAAGTACTGAACATTGTGCGTTTAATTCTACTGATTAATGGAATAACCGTCAAGTTAGTAAAAACAATTATAAAACTTACAAATCGTACCAATCGTAGTATTAGCAATGCGAATACCCCTGAAGTGAAAGGATAAATTACGAATGTTCGAATGATTTTCTTAAATTAAGCAAGGACTTTTAATATCAAAACCAGTATCAATTACTGATCATTGTGCGTGATATTCTAATGATTAAAGAAATCCCACTCGTTTCAAATTGAAGAGTAAACATAAATAGAAATGAACAAAAACAGGTTGCATATGCAGTATTAGGAAGGACGACTCGCCTGTCGTAAAACGGTACGTTGGAAATGCTCGTTTGATTCACAGTTAAGCTGTTATATTAAAAGAAAATCATTCTACTAGAAACAAAAACAAGTACTGAACATTGTGCGTTTAATTCTACTGATTAATGGAATAACCGTCAAGTTAGTAAAAAACAATATAAAAACTTACGAAAATACGCTGCTAATTGTAGTATTAGCAATGCCAATACCCCTGTAGTGAAAGGATAAATTACCAATGTTCGAATGATTTTCTTAAATTAAGCTAGGGCTTTTAATATCAAAACCAGTAACAATTACTGATCATTGTGCGTAATATTCTACTGATTTAACAAATCCCACTCGTTTCAAATTGAAGAGTAAACATAAATAGAAATGAACAAAAACAGGTTGCATATGCAGTATTAGGAAGGACGACTCTCATGTCGTAAGACGGTACGTTTGGAATGCTCGTTTGACTCAAAGTTTAGCTTTGATATTAAAAGAAAAAATTCAACTCGAAACAAAAACAAGTACTGAACATTGTGCGTTTAATTCTACTGATTAATGGAATAACCGTCAAGTTAGTAAAAACAATTATAAAACTTACGAAAATACGCTGCTAATTGTAGTATTAGCAATGCCAATACCCCTGTAGTGAAAGGATAAATTACGAATGTTCGAACGATTTTCTTAAATTAGGCTAGGGCTTTTAATATCAAAAACAGCAACAATTACTGATCATTGTGCGTGATATTCTACTGATTATACAAATCCCACTCGTTTAAAATTGAAGAGTAAACATAAATAGAAATGAACAAAAACAGGTTGCATATGCAGTATTAGGAAGGACGACTCTCCTGTCGTAAGACGGTACGTGGGAATGCTTTTTTGATTCAAAGTTTAGCTGTTATGTTAAAAGAAAACTATTCAACTCGAAACAAAAACAAGTACTGAACATTGTGCGTTTAATTCTACTGATTAATGGAATAACCGTCAAGTTAGTAAAAACAATTATAAAACTTACGAAAATATGCTGCTTATTGTAGTATTAGCACAGTGAAAGGATAAATTACCAATGTTCGAACGATTTTCTTAAATTAGGCTAGGGCTTTTAATATCAAAAACAGTAACAATTACTGATCATTGTGCGTAATATTCTACTGATTAATGGAATAACCGTCAAGTTAGTAAAAACAAAAATTAAACTTACGAAAATACGCTGCTAATTGTAGTATTACCAATGCCAATACCCCTGTAGTTAAAGGATAAATTACCAATGTTCAAATGATTTTCTTGAATTAAGCTAGGGCTTTTAATATCAAAACCAGTTACAATTACTGATCATTGTGTGTAATATTCTACTGATTAAACAAATCCCACTCGTTTCAAATTGAAGAGTAAACATAAATAGAAATGAACAAAAACAGGTTGCATATGCAGTATTAGGAAGGACGACTCTCCTGTCGTAAGACGTGGGAATGCTCGTTTGATTCAAAGTTTAGCTGTTATATTAAAAGAAACCTATTCAACTCAAAACAAAAACAAGTATTGAACATTGTGCGTTTAATTCTACTGATTAATGGAATAACCGTCAAGTTAGTAAAAACAATTATAAAACTTACGAAAATACGCTGCTAATTGTAGTATTAGCACAGGGAAAGGATAAATTACCAATGTTCGAACGATTTTCTTAAATTAGGCTAGGGCTTTTAATATCAAAAACAGTAACAATTACTGATCATTGTGCGTAATATTCTACTGATTATACAAATCCCACTCGTTTCAAATTGAAGAGTAAACATAAATAGAAATGAACAAAAACAGGTTGCATATGCAGTATTAGGAAGGACGACTCTCCTGTCGTAAGACGGTACGTTGGGAATGCTTTTTTGATTCAAAGTTTAGCTGTTATGTTAAAAGAAAACTATTCAACTCGAAACAAAAACAAGTACTGAACATTGTGCGTTTATTCTACTGATTAAGGAATAACCGTCAAGTTAGTAAAAACAATTATAAAACTTACGAAAATATGCTGCTTATTGTAGTATTAGCACAGTGAAAGGATAAATTACCAATGTTCGAACGATTTTCTTAAATTAGGCTAGGGCTTTTAATATCAAAAACAGTAACAATTACTGATCATTGTGCGTAATATTCTACTGATTAAACAAATCCCACTCGTTTCAAATTGAAGAGTAAACATAAATAGAAATGAACAAAAACAGGTTGCATATGCAGTATTAGGAAGAACGACTCGCCTGTCGTAAAACGGTACGTTGGAAACGCTCGTTTGATTCAAAGTTTAGCTGTTATATTAAAAGAAAACTATTCAACTCGAAACCAAAACAAGTACTGAACATTGTGGGTTTAATTCTACTGATT
Source organism: Daphnia sinensis (assembly GCA_013167095.2). Classification (NCBI taxonomy): domain Eukaryota; kingdom Metazoa; phylum Arthropoda; class Branchiopoda; order Diplostraca; family Daphniidae; genus Daphnia; species Daphnia sinensis. The sequence goes on along the minus strand of WJBH02000179.1, from coordinate 31,346 downwards.
AATGAAATAACCGTCAAGTTAGTAAAAACAATTATAAAACTTAAAAATGTACCAATCGTAGTATTAGCAATTCGAATACCCCTGAAGTGAAAGGATAAATTACGAATGTTCGAATGATTTTCTTAAATTAAGCAAGGACTTTTAATATGAAAACCAGTATCAATTACTGATCATTGTGCGTAATATTCTAATGATTAAAAAAATCAAACTCGTTTCAAATTGAAGAGTAAAGTAAACAAAATAGAAATGAGCAAAAACAGGTTGTATATGCAGAATAAGGAAGGACGACTCTCCTGTCGTAAGACGGTACGTTGAGAATGCTCGTTTGATTCACAGTTAAGCTGTTATATTAAAAGAAAATTATTCAACTAGAAACAAAAACAAGTACTGAACATTGTGCGTTTAATTCTACTGATTAATGGAATAACCGTCAAGTTAGTAAAAACAATTATAAAACTTACGAAAATACGCTGCTAATTGTAGTATTAGCAATGCCAATACCCCTGTAGTGAAAGGATAAATACGAATGTTCGAACGATTTTCTTAAATTAGGCTAGGGCTTTTAATATCAAAAACAGTAACAATTACTGATCATTGTGCGTAATATTCTACTGATTATACAAATCCCACTCGTTTCAAATTGAAGAGTAAACATAAATAGAAATGAACAAAAACAGGTTGCATATGCAGTATTAGGAAGGACGACTCTCATGTCGTAAGACGGTACGTTGGGAATGCTCGTTTGACTCAAAGTTTAGCTTTGAAATTAAAAGAAAACTATTCAACTCGAAACAAAAACAAGTACTGAACATTGTGCGTTTAATTCTACTGATTAATGGAATAACCGTCAAGTTAGTAAAAACAATTATAAAACTTACGAAAATACGCTGCTAATTGTAGTATTAGCAATGCCAATACCCCTGTAGTGAAAGGATAAATTACCAATGTTCGAACGATTTTCTTAAATTAGGCTAGGGCTTTTAATATCAAAAACAGTAACAATTACTGATCATTGTGCGTAATATTCTACTGATTATACAAATCCCACTCGTTTCAAATTGAAGAGTAAACATAAATAGAAATGAACAAAAACAGGTTGCATATGCAGTATTAGGAAGGACGACTCTCCTGTCCTAAGACGGTACGTTGGGAATGCTTTTTTTATTCAAAGTTTAGCTGTTATGTTAAAAGAAAACTATTCAACTCGCAACAAAAACAAGTACTGAACATTGTGCGTTTAATTCTACTGATTAATGGAATAACCGTCAAGTTAGTAAAAACAATTATAAAACTTACGAAAATATGCTGCTTATTGTAGTATTAGCACAGTGAAAGGATAAATTACCAATGTTCGAACGATTTTCTTAAATTAGGCTAGGGCTTTTAAATCAAAAACAGTAACAATACTGATCATTGTGCGTAATATTCTACTGATTAAACAAATCCCACTCGTTTCAAATTGAAGAGTAAACATAAATAGAAATGAACAAAAACAGGTTGCATATGCAGTATTAGGAAGAACGACTCGCCTGTCGTAAAACGGTACGTTGGAAACGCTCGTTTGATTCAAAGTTTAGCTGTTATATTAAAAGAAAACTATTCAACTCGAAACCAAAACAAGTACTGAACATTGTGGGTTTAATTCTACTGATTAATGAAATAACCGTCAAGTTAGTAAAAACAATTATAAAACTTAAAAATCGTACCAATCGTAGTATTAGCAATTCGAATACCCCTGAAGTGAAAGGATAAATTACGAATGTTCGAATGATTTTCTTAAATTAAGCAAGGACTTTTAATATGAAAACCAGTATCAATTACTGATCATTGTGCGTAATATTCTAATGATTAAAAAAATCAAACTCATTTCAAATTGAAGAGTAAACATAAATAGAAATGAGCAAAAACAGGTTGTATATGCAGAATAAGGAAGGACGACTCTCCTGTCGTAAGACGGTACGTTGGGAATAATCGTTTGATTCACAGTTAAGCTGTTATATTAAAAGAAAATTATTCAACTAGAAACAAAAACAAGTACTGAACATTGTGCGTTTAATTCTACTGATTAATGGAATAACCGTCAAGTTAGTAAAAACAATTATAAAACTTACGAAAATACGCTGCTAATTGTAGTATTAGCAATGCCAATACCCCTGTAGTGAAAGGATAAATTACGAATGTTCGAACGATTTTCTTAAATTAGGCTAGGGCTTTTAATATCAAAAACAGTAACAATTACTGATCATTGTGCGTAATATTCTACTGATTATACAAATCCCACTCGTTTCAAATTGAAGAGTAAACATAAATAGAAATGAACAAAAACAGGTTGCATATGCAGTATTAGGAAGGACGACTCTCATGTCGTAAGACGGTACGTGGGAATGCTCGTTTGACTCAAAGTTTAGCTTTGAAATTAAAAGAAAACTATTCAACTCGAAACAAAAACAAGTACTGAACATTGTGCGTTTAATTCTACTGATTAATGGAATAACCGTCAAGTTAGTAAAAACAATTATAAAACTTACGAAAATACGCTGCTAATTGTAGTATTAGCAATGCCAATACCCCTGTAGTGAAAGGATAAATTACGAATGTTCGAACGATTTTCTTAAATTAGGCTAGGGCTTTTAATATCAAAAACAGTAACAATTACTGATCATTGTGCGTAATATTCTACTGATTAAACAAATCCCACTCGTTTCAAATTGAAGAGTAAACATAAATAGAAATGAACAAAAACAGGTTGCATATGCAGTATTAGGAAGAACGACTCGCCTGTCGTAAAACGGTACGTTGGAAACGCTCGTTTGATTCAAAGTTTAGCTGTTATATTAAAAGAAAACTATTCAACTCGAAACCAAAACAAGTACTGAACATTGTGGGTTTAATTCTACTGATTAATGAAATAACCGTCAAGTTAGTAAAAACAATTATAAAACTTAAAAATCGTACCAATCGTAGTATTAGCAATTCGAATACCCCTGAAGTGAAAGGATAAATTACGAATGTTCGAATGATTTTCTTAAATTAAGCAAGGACTTTTAATATGAAAACCAGTATCAATTACTGATCATTGTGCGTAATATTCTAATGATTAAAAAAATCAAACTCATTTCAAATTGAAGAGTAAACATAAATAGAAATGAGCAAAAACAGGTTGTATATGCAGAATAAGGAAGGACGACTCTCCTGTCGTAAGACGGTACGTTGGGAATAATCGTTTGATTCACAGTTAAGCTGTTATATTAAAAGAAAATTATTCAACTAGAAACAAAAACAAGTACTGAACATTGTGCGTTTAATTCTACTGATTAATGGAATAACCGTCAAGTTAGTAAAAACAATTATAAAACTTACGAAAATACGCTGCTAATTGTAGTATTAGCAATGCCAATACCCCTGTAGTGAAAGGATAAATTACGAATGTTCGAACGATTTTCTTAAATTAGGCTAGGGCTTTTAATATCAAAAACAGTAACAATTACTGATCATTGTGCGTAATATTCTACTGATTATACAAATCCCACTCGTTTCAAATTGAAGAGTAAACATAAATAGAAATGAACAAAAACAGGTTGCATATGCAGTATTAGGAAGGACGACTCTCATGTCGTAAGACGGTACGTTGGGAATGCTCGTTTGACTCAAAGTTTAGCTTTGAAATTAAAAGAAAACTATTCAACTCGAAACAAAAACAAGTACTGAACATTGTGCGTTTAATTCTACTGATTAATGGAATAACCGTCAAGTTAGTAAAAACAATTATAAAACTTACGAAAATACGCTGCTAATTGTAGTATTAGCAATGCCAATACCCCTGTAGTGAAAGGATAAATTACGAATGTTCGAACGATTTTCTTAACTTAGGCTAGGGCTTTTAATATCAAAAACAGTAACAATTACTGATCATTGTGCGTAATATTCTACTGATTATACAAATCCCACTCGTTTCAAATTGAAGAGTAAACATAAATAGAAATGAACAAAAACAGGTTGCATATGCAGTATTAGGAAGGACGACTCTCCTGTCCTAAGACGGTACGTTGGAATGCTTTTTTTATTCAAAGTTTAGCTGTTATGTTAAAAGAAAACTATTCAACTCGAAACAAAAACAAGTACTGAACATTGTGCGTTTAATTCTACTGATTAATGGAATAACCGTCAAGTTAGTAAAAACAATTATAAAACTTACGAAAATATGCTGCTTATTGTAGTATTAGCACAGTGAAAGGATAAATTACCAATGTTCGAACGATTTTCTTAAATTAGGCTAGGGCTTTTAATATCAAAAACAGTAACAATTATTGATCATTGTGCGTAATATTCTACTGATTAAACAAATCCCACTCGTTTCAAATTGAAGAGTAAACATAAATAGAAATGAACAAAAACAGGTTGCATATGCAGTATTAGGAAGGACGACTCGCCTGTCGTAAAACGGTACGTTGGAAATGCTCGTTTGATTCAAAGTTTAGCTGTTATATTAAAAGAAAACTATTCAACTCGAAACCAAAACAAGTACTGAACATTGTGGGTTTAATTCTACTGATTAATGAAATAACCGTCAAGTTAGTAAAAACAATTATAAAACTTACAAATCGTACCAATCGTAGTATTAGCAATTCGAATACCCCTGAAGTGAAAGGATAAATTACGAATGTTCGAATGATTTTCTTAAATTAAGCAAGGACTTTTAATATGAAAACCAGTATCAATTACTGATCATTGTGCGTAATATTCTAATGATTAAAAAAATCAAACTCATTTCAAATTGAAGAGTAAACATAAATAGAAATGAGCAAAAACAGGTTGTATATGCAGAATAAGGAAGGACGACTCTCCTGTCGTAAGACGGTACGTTGTGAATGCTCGTTTGATTCACAGTTAAGCTGTTATATTAAAAGAAAATTATTCAACTAGAAACAAAAACAAGTACTGAACATTGTGCGTTTAATTCTACTGATTAATGGAATAACCGTCAAGTTAGTAAAAACAATTATAAAACTTACGAAAATACGCTGCTAATTGTAGTATTAGCAATGCCAATACCCCTGTAGTGAAAGGATAAATTACCAATGTTCGAACGATTTTCTTAAATTAGGCTAGGGCTTTTAATATCAAAAACAGTAACAATTACTGATCATTGTGCGTAATATTCTACTGATTATACAAATCCCACTCGTTTCAAATTGAAGAGTAAACATAAATAGAAATGAACAAAAACAGGTTGCATATGCAGTATTAGGAAGGACGACTCTCCTGTCCTAAGACGGTACGTTGGGAATGCTTTTTTGATTCAAAGTTTAGCTGTTATGTTAAAAGAAAACTATTCAACTCGAAACAAAAACAAGTACTGAACATTGTGCGTTTAATTCTACTGATTAATGGAATAACCGTCAAGTTAGTAAAAACAATTATAAAACTTACGAAAATATGCTGCTTATTGTAGTATTAGCACAGTGAAAGGATAAATTACCAATGTTCGAACGATTTTCTTAAATTAGGCTAGGGCTTTTAATATCAAAAACAGTAACAATTACTGATCATTGTGCGTAATATTCTACTGATTAAACAAATCCCACTCGTTTCAAATTGAAGAGTAAACATAAATAGAAATGAACAAAAACAGGTTGCATATGCAGTATTAGGAAGGACGACTCGCCTGTCGTAAAACGGTACGTTGGAAATGCTCGTTTGATTCAAAGTTTAGCTGTTATATTAAAAGAAAACTATTCAACTCGAAACCAAAACAAGTACTGAACATTGTGCGTTTAATTCTACTGATTAATGAATAACCGTCAAGTTAGTAAAAACAATTATAAAACTTAAAATCGTACCAATCGTAGTATTAGCAATTCGAATACCCCTGAAGTGAAAGGATAAATTACGAATGTTCGAATGATTTTCTTAAATTAAGCAAGGACTTTTAATATGAAAACCAGTATCAATTACTGATCATTGTGCGTAATATTCTAATGATTAAAAAAATCAAACTCATTTCAAATTGAAGAGTAAACATAAATAGAAATGAGCAAAAACAGGTTGTATATGCAGAATAAGGAAGGACGACTCTCCTGTCGTAAGACGGTACGTTGGGATTGTTCGTTTGATTCACAGTTAAGCTGTTATATTAAAAGAAAATTATTCAACTAGAAACAAAAACAAGTACTCAACATTGTGCGTTTAATTCTACTGATTAATGGAATAACCGTCAAGTTAGTAAAAACTGTTGTGATTTCCTTCCAACTCAAGCGCAGCCAAGTGGTGTTGCTTAACCCTAGTGTTGCTTAACCCCACTCCCCGTAAAATGTCCCTAGGATGACATAGTTGATGTCTGCTACCTGTCTCCACAACTGCGCTCTCACTCTCTCAAGAACTGGTCATAGGGTAAGACTTTGTCAAATATATATTGTGTCATCCATGGTATCTGTAATACAATATCTTGTTGAAATCATGCTCGCGGTCTAATGTTCAGTTCCAAAACTCACAGGTTATGGGCCCAGTTTGCGTTGCTGAACACTGACTGACAATGGCCGAGAACGAGATTCAAGATAACCAACCTTTAAGGGCAATTGCCCACCTGCCAAAATTCGATGGCACCAACCACCGAGAGTGGAATTTTGAAATTGATTTAGTCTTCCAACACCATGACTTGAAAGACGTAGTGTTGGGTAATGAAGTACTCCCAGAAGAGGTAACAATCTCGCTCATTCTATTTCTTTTGTAAATATTAATGACTCAGCTGTATCGTTCTGTCAGCTATTGTCTTATTAATTATTCACTGCAGTTTGAGGAATGCGATTCTCATATGGACAATCCACTTAACCAGAACACACAGCATTTTGCCTTCAGCCTTAACACTGCCTATTTTTTTTTGTTCCTCGTTTGCAAACTGATAGTAGTCAGCCTTCATGCTGCTCACTCATTACTGCGCTGCAGTTACTAAGAGGACAAGACAGTCAGCCTTAACGCTGTTCATTTTTACTGTTCTTTGCAAACTCACATCAGTCAGCCTTCATGCTGCTCATTTCACTACTCAGCTTGCTTGATTGCTCTGCAATTATTCAGAGATACTGTCAATCAGCCTTAACGCTGCTTACTCCATTGTTTACTGTGCTGTCATACCAATTAGCTTACATGCTATCCATTCCATTGCCTTTTTGACACAGAACAATCTAATCAGCCTTAACGCTGCAGTTCATTTCTACACATATATATATATAAATTACACTCAATATGTATACTTTGTCATTACTTTTATGTTCATCATATTAACACCATATTTCTTCTTTTGTAGGATCGAAATGAAGCTGGTGAATTGCTGAATGATGCAGCCATAAGGCTATGGACGAAGAAAAACATCACCGCTATTAACTTCATATTTGCCTCAATTACGAGAAAAATGAAAGAAAACTTGTACACTCCTGGCCTCAATGCCGCACAAATATGGGCGAAGTTAAATCTACAGTATCAGCTCCAAACCGAAGAACAGCTGCATCTTCTATGGCAACAATATTACGACTTCAAACATACAACTGGTACCTTTCCTTGCCTTTTTTTCTTTTCTCTCTCACTAATCAAGTTTTTTTTTTCTCTTTAACAGGAGACGATATGAGAACCATGATTCAAAAACTCTCAAATATAGCTGACCAGCTAAGAGAAAGAGAACAGATCTTGCCTGAAGTCCAACTGGTCTCCAAGGCCCTTGCCACACTTCCGGAAAACTTCCGAATCGTCAGGACTGTTTGGACCAGTCTTCCAGCAAATAACCGGACTCTTGATCATCTACTGCAGCGACTCATAACTGAAGAAAGTGTTCTGAAGTCATACCAAAAAATAGAACACAATAATGATGCCGCATTCACCGCCAACAACAGCCGCCAAAGATTCAACTCTGGTCGCGGAGGATCTGGAAGAGAACAGCGTCATGGGGTGCAAGGTGGTTTTGTGGACAAACGGCCACGCTGCGGCCATTGCAACAGCCCAACCCATGAAGAAAAGGTATGTTTCCAAAAACACGGCTACCCACCAAACTGGGCCACTACGAAAAGAGGACGAGGTAGAGGCAGAGGTGGGGGCCACCCATCCAATTCATCCAACGCCCTATTGTCTTTATCAAAACTGGATCCAAGAAGCATACTGACATTCCTCGTGGACTCAGGAGCTTCCAAACACATGAGTGACCAAAGAAGTTTTTTCACAACCCTCAAACCGATCAAAGCTGGCACTTGGTCTGTCAAAGGCATCGGAGACTGTGAACTGGACGCTCTAGGCGTCGGCAACATTGACGTTATTGTGGAAGTTGGTCAGATAACAACATCCAGGACACTAACGGAAGTTCTATATGTCCCTGGACTTGGCTCAAACCTCTTCTCCGTGAGTGCAGCAACTGCCAATGGTCTAATAGTCACGTTTGACGATAACAAGGTATCATACTATCCTCAAAATCAGCTATATAACAAACCATTCACATTTTTTCTTTGGGCTCTTTTCCCTAGGTTCTCTTTAAGAGAAACGGCGAAACAGTCCTCACCGGGGAGAAACAAAACGAGACTTTATTCCAACTCCACATGAAGCCTGACATTCATTCGACCCAGAGTGACAACATCCAACCTCTCACTCTCGTCGCGCTTGGAGCAGATCTTCGAGCGTCAATCATCACGTGGCATCGCCGCTTAGGCCACATAGGCTACCACACACTCTTGAAGATGGTAAAAGAAGATCTGACCATTGGGTTAAACATCAATGGCGACCGTGACATCCCAGCGACACTCTGCTCCAACTGTGAATTTGGCAAATTTTCTAGAATACCCCTGAAAACGGGAAGGAACAGAGCAACAAGGATCGGTGAACTGACCCACTCAGACGTATGGGGTCCCATCGCCACCACAAGCATCGGAGGGGCCCGTTATTTTGTCACCTTCAAGGACGACTATAGCGGATACACGACAGTCTACTTCATGAAAAGGAAGAACGAAGTTCCGGCCTTGATTCGACTTTACCACGCTCTTCTCCTAAACGAAACCGGCTTTTACATGCTCACACTTCGTTCGGACAATGGCAAAGGAGAATATGTCAACAAAGAAAACGCTGAGTGGCTCGCCCAACATGGGATTCGTCATGAAACTAGTGCTCCTCACACACCAGAACAAAACGGCTCAGCAGAACGTCTCAACCGGAACCTTTTAGAACCAGTCCGATGTATGATAATTGAAAGCGGCCTACCCGCTTGCTTGTGGGCAGAAGCCATCTCATACACCACCTACATAAAGAATCGGGTCCTATCAAGATCTTCCCAACTCACTCCCTATGAGTACTGGAACGAAAGGAAACCCGACATGACTCATATCAGGATATTTGGATCAAGAGCTTTTGTCAGAAACCCAACCGTCTCATCAAAACTAGAACCCCGTAGTCAAGAAGGTTTTTTTGTCGGACGATGCTCAACTCAAAACGCATCTAGAATCTATATTCCCACAACAGGAAAAATCGTCGTAAGCAAAGACGTCAAAATCGACGAAACCGTTCTTTACCGTGACCATATAACAAAGGACCTGCTACCATCGAAGGTTCGTTCACATACATATTTCTTCTTATATACATATTTCTATATTTTCTATATATATATACATATATATATATACATTTCTATATATATATTTCTATATTTATTTCTACTTATTTCTTATTATTCATGTGAGATACAATTTTTTTTTCTCTCCCCTCTCCTTCAAAGGAGCAATTACAGCTCGCTGAAAGCAACGAAGAAGCATCAATGGACACAAGAGAAACTCACGTTCCAATCACCCAAAAAACTCCTAACGAAGACGAAGCTTGCCCAGTAGCTGCAATCGAAGACGAAATTCCCCTCGTCACAGACGAAACACTTCGCGAAGGATCAGACCTTCCAACTGACCCCCTGATTCACAACGAAATTATTCAGGAAACCGAATTGATCATAGATGAAGATGCCCACGATGCTACTCCACTTGCAGCAGAAGTTCCTCTAGTCAACAGCATCGATCAACCACGCCGGTCAACGCGCATTAGAGCAAGACAGATCCAGTCAGTCGCCAAACAAGCCGTTCTTTCCAATGACCCAGCCAATCAAGATTCAACACTCAATCCTACGGAGCCTGAAACCTATCGTGAGGCAATTAACTGTCCGGAGGCTAAATTCTGGATTGAAGCGATAAATGAAGAATACACTCTCTAATTCAAAAAAACACCTGGACACTATGCCAACTGCCATCCGACCGAAAAGCAATCGAAGGCAAATGGGTCTTAAAGTACAAGCCCGGTTTCAAGACGACTTCCCCACGATACAAGGCAAGGTTCGTGATCAAAGGATTCTCTCAATTCGCGGCCTCGACTACACCGAGACTTATGCACCAGTTGCCAAGACCTTCTCCTTCCGAATGATTATGGCCATTGCAGCAGAAAAAGATCTTGAATGATCCAACTCGATGTAAAAACCGCGTTTCTCTATGGAACACTGGAAGAAGAAATTTATATGAAACAACCCGAAGGCTTCATAATTCCTGGAAAAGAAGAACAGTGTGTCGTCTTGTCAAAAGTCTCTATGGCTTAAAGCAGGCCTCCCGCGTTTGGAACGTAAAATTTAATGAATTCATTGTAGCTTTCGGCCTTGAAAGATCTAAATGTGATCCTTGCATTTACTACCGCCACCTCCGTCCGGGGGAGCCAGATGAGGAAATAACCTTCTTCATCCTGTACGTAGATGACGGCCTGATCCTGAGCAATCAAAATGCAGTTCTGCTGAAAAATTGAATTCCTTGGCAAAGAATTCGAAATACGCTCTCTTCCAGCAGACCGATTCATTGGTGTCAACATTGAACGCAACCGCACTCATCGGACTATTCACCTTTCTCACCAGACTACGTAAAAACAATTCTAGCAAGATTCGGCATGACAAACTGCAGCTTTATCACCGTTCCAGCTGACCCTTGCATGAAACTGTCGCCATCCATGTGCCCTCGCACTGAAGAGGAAAAAGCCCCAATGACCAATGTTCCTTTTTTGGAAGGGGTCGGCTCCCTAATGCATCTTGCTAATCTGACGCGACCAGACATCTCATTTGCCGTTGGACAGGTCTCACGTTTTTCCCAAAACCCTGGCATGGAGCACTGGAAGGGACTGAAGAGAATCCTGGCCTACCTGCGCAAAACCATCAACCATGGACTTTTATTTGGTGGTGGCAGCAACAAACTCTGTGGCTACGTCGACGCGGATTATGCCGGAGATCTGGAGAACAGGCGGTCAACATCTGGAGCAGTATTTATCCTCAATAATGGTCCCATCTCCTGGCACAGCCGTCGCCAAACGTGTGTTGCTCTATCCACTACAGAATCAGAATTTATCGCAGCCTCTGATGGAACAAAGGAGGCAATATGGCTAAGGCGTCTGTACACTGAACTAGGTGGTGCCGATCTAACCGTCCCCTTACGTTGCGACAATCAAGGCGCCATTGCTCTGATTCTCACCCAATATTCCATCAACGCACAAAACATATGGACGTACGCTTCTTCTTTGTACGCGATGCTCAACAGGAGGGCAAAATTGATGTTATTTACATCGAGACAGAACTTCAGTTAGCCGACGTCTTCACAAAGGCACTGCCGACTCCGAGATTCGAAATGTTGCGCCACAACTTGGGTGTTCAAGAGCTTAGTATTCAGAATGCCTAATTTAGGGACGATCAGTTTCCCTACATATCATGAAGTCTCATATTTCCAAATGCCTTTGAACTGCATCCTTATTTACTGGTAAACCCATTGAGGGACATTTCTTCTTCCTACCTTTGAATTCCAATATTCTTGTTTGGGGTGCGCTTAACTTGAGGGACGTGTTGTGATTTCCTTCCAACTCAAGCGCAGCCAAGTGGTGTTGCTTAACCCTAGTGTTGCTTAACCCCACTCCCCGTAAAATGTCCGTAGGATGACATAGTTGATGTCTGCTACCTGTCTCCACAACTGCGCTCTCACTCTCTCAAGAACTGGTCATAGGGTAAGACTTTGTCAAATATATATTGTGTCATCCATGGTATCTGTAATACAATATCTTGTTGAAATCATGCTCGCGGTCTAATGTTCAGTTCCAAAACTCAACAAAAACAATTATAAAACTTACGAAAATACGCTGCTAATTGTAGTATTAGCAATGCCAATACCCCTGTAGTGAAAGGATAAATTACCAATGTTCGAATGATTTTCTTAAATTAAGCTAGGGCTTTTAATATCAAAACCAGTAACAATTACTGATCATTGTGCGTAATATTCTACTGATTTAACAAATCCCACTCGTTTCAAATTGAAGAGTAAACATAAATAGAAATGAACAAAAACAGGTTGCATATGCAGTATTAGGAAGGACGACTCTCATGTCGTAAGACGGTACGTTTGGAATGCTCGTTTGACTCAAAGTTTAGCTTTGATATTAAAAGAAAACTATTCAACTCGAAACAAAAACAAGTACTGAACATTGTGCGTTTAATTCTACTGATTAATGGAATAACCGTCAAGTTAGTAAAAACAATTATAAAACTTACGAAAATACGCTGCTAATTGTAGTATTAGCAATGCCAATACCCCTGTAGTGAAAGGATAAATTACGAATGTTCGAACGATTTTCTTAAATTAGGCTAGGGCTTTTAATATCAAAAACAGCAACAATTACTGATCATTGTGCGTGATATTCTACTGATTATACAAATCCCACTCGTTTAAAATTGAAGAGTAAACATAAATAGAAATGAACAAAAACAGGTTGCATATGCAGTATTAGGAAGGACGACTCTCCTGTCGTAAGACGGTACGTTGGGAATGCTTTTTTGATTCAAAGTTTAGCTGTTATGTTAAAAGAAAACTATTCAACTCGAAACAAAAACAAGTACTGAACATTGTGCGTTTAATTCTACTGATTAATGGAATAACCGTCAAGTTAGTAAAAACAATTATAAAACTTACGAAAATATGCTGCTTATTGTAGTATTAGCACAGTGAAAGGATAAATTACCAATGTTCGAACGATTTTCTTAAATTAGGCTAGGGCTTTTAATATCAAAAACAGTAACAATTACTGATCATTGTGCGTAATATTCTACTGATTAATGGAATAACCGTCAAGTTAGTAAAAACAAAAATTAAACTTACGAAAAAACGCTGCTAATTGTAGTATTACCAATGCCAATACCCCTGTAGTTAAAGGATAAATTACCAATGTTCAAATGATTTTCTTGAATTAAGCTAGGGCTTTTAATATCAAAACCAGTTACAATTACTGATCATTGTGTGTAATATTCTACTGATTAAACAAATCCCACTCGTTTCAAATTGAAGAGTAAACATAAATAGAAATGAACAAAAACAGGTTGCATATGCAGTATTAGGAAGGACGACTCTCCTGTCGTAAGACGTGGGAATGCTCGTTTGATTCAAAGTTTAGCTGTTATATTAAAAGAAACCTATTCAACTCAAAACAAAAACAAGTATTGAACATTGTGCGTTTAATTCTACTGATTAATGGAATAACCGTCAAGTTAGTAAAAACAATTATAAAACTTACGAAAATACGCTGCTAATTGTAGTATTAGCACAGGGAAAGGATAAATTACCAATGTTCGAACGATTTTCTTAAATTAGGCTAGGGCTTTTAATATCAAAAACAGTAACAATTACTGATCATTGTGCGTGATATTCTACTGATTATACAAATCCCACTCGTTTCAAATTGAAGAGTAAACATAAATAGAAATGAACAAAAACAGGTTGCATATGCAGTATTAGGAAGGACGACTCTCCTGTCCTAAGACGGTACGTTGGGAATGCTTTTTTGATTCAAAGTTTAGCTGTTATGTTAAAAGAAAACTATTCAACTCGAAACAAAAACAAGTACTGAACATTGTGCGTTTAATTCCACTGATTAATGGAATAACCGTCAAGTTAGTAAAAACAATTATAAAACTTACGAAAATATGCTGCTTATTGTAGTATTAGCACAGTGAAAGGATAAATTACCAATGTTCGAACGATTTTCTTAAATTAGGCTAGGGCTTTTAATATCAAAAACAGTAACAATTACTGATCATTGTGCGTAATATTCTACTGATTAAACAAATCCCACTCGTTTCAAATTGAAGAGTAAACATAAATAGAAATGAACAAAAACAGGTTGCATATGCAGTATTAGGAAGGACGACTCGCCTGTCGTAAAACGGTACGTTGGAAATGCTCGTTTGATTCAAAGTTTAGCTGTTATATTAAAAGAAAACTATTCAACTCGAAACAAAAACAAGTACTGAACATTGTGGGTTTAATTCTACTGATTAATGAAATAACCGTCAAGTTAGTAAAAAATTATAAAACTTAAAAATCGTACCAATCGTAGTATTAGCAATTCGAATACCCCTGTAGGAGAGGAATTACGAATGTTCGAATGATTTTCTTAAATTAAGCTAGGACTTTTAATATGAAAACCAGTATCAATTACTGATCATTGTGCGTAATATTCTAATGATTAAAAAAATCAAACTCATTTCAAATTGATGAGTAAACATAAATAGACATGAGCAAAAACAGGTTGCATATGCAGAATAGGAAGGACGACTCTCCTGTCGTAAGACGGTACGTTGGGATTGCTCGTTTGATTCAAAGTTAAGCTGTTATATTAAAAGAAAATTATTCAACTAGAAACAAAAACAAGTACTGAACATTGTGCGTTTAATTCTACTGATTAATGGAATAACCGTCAAGTTAGTAAAAACAATTATAAAACTTACGAAAATACGCTGCTAATTGTAGTATTAGCAATGCCAATACACCTGTAGTGAAAGGATAAATTACGAATGTTCGAATGATTTTCTTAAATTAGGCTAGGGCTTTTAATATCAAAAACAGTAACAATTACTGATCATTGTGCGTAATATTCTACTGATTATACAAATCCCACTCGTTTCAAATTGAAGAGTAAACATAAATAGAAATGAACAAAAACAGGTTGCATATGCAGTATTAGGAAGGACGACTCTCATGTCGTAAGACGGTACGTTGGGAATGCTCGTTTGACTCAAAGTTTAGCTTTGAAATTAAAAGAACTATTCAACTCGAAACAAAAACAAGTACTGAAAATTGTGCGTTTAATTCTACTGATTAATGGAATAACCGTCAAGTTAGTAAAAACAATTATAAAACTTACGAAAATACGCTGCTAATTGTAGTATTAGCAATGCCAATACCCCTGTAGTGAAAGGATAAATTACGAATGTTCGAATGATTTTCTTAAATTAAGCTAGGGCTTTTAATATCAAAAACAGTAACAATTACTGATCATTGTGCGTAATATTCTACTGATTATACAAATCCCACTCGTTTCAAATTGAAGAGTAAACATAAATAGAAATGAACAAAAACAGGTTGCATATGCAGTATTAGGAAGGACGACTCTCCTGTCCTAAGACGGTACGTTGGGAATGCTTTTTTTATTCAAAGTTTAGCTTTTGTTAAAAGAAAACTATTCAACTCGAAACAAAAACAAGTACTGAACATTGTGCGTTTAATTCTACTGATTAATGGAATAACCGTCAAGTTAGTAAAAACAATTATAAAACTTACGAAAATACGCTGCTTATTGTAGTATTAGCACAGTGAAAGGATAAATTACCAATGTTCGAACGATTTTCTTAAATTAGGCTAGGGCTTTTAATATCAAACAAGTAACAATTACTGATCATTGTGCGTAATATTCTACTGATTAAACAATCCCACTCGTTTCAAATTGAAGAGTAAACATAAATAGAATGAACAAAAACAGGTTGCATATGCAGTATTAGGAAGGACGACTCGCCTGTCGTAAAACGGTACGTTGGAAATGCTCGTTTGATTCAAAGTTTAGCTGTTATATTAAAAGAAAACTATTCAACTCGAAACCAAAACAAGTACTGAACATTGTGGGTTTAATTCTACTGATTAATGAATAACCGTCAAGTTAGTAAAAAAATTATAAAACTTACAAATCGTACAATCGTAGTATTAGCAATTCGAATACCCCTGAAGTGAAAGGATAAATTACGAATGTTCGAATGATTTTCTTAAATTAAGCAGGACTTTTATATAAAACCAGTATCAATTACTGATCATTGTGCGTAATATTCTAATGATTAAAAAAATCAACTCATTTCAAATTGAAGAGTAAACATAAATAGAAATGAGCAAAAACAGTTGTTATGCAGAATAAGGAAGGACGACTCTCCTGTCGTAAGACGGTACGTTGGGAATGCTCGTTTGATTCACAGTTAAGCTGTTATATTAAAGAAAATTATTCAACTAGAAACAAAAACAAGTACTGAACATTGTGCGTTTAATTCTACTGATTAATGGAATAACCGTCAAGTTAGTAAAAACAATTATAAAACTTACGAAAATACGCTGCTAATTGTAGTATTAGCAATGCCAATACCCCTGTAGTGAAAGGATAAATTACGAATGTTCGAATGATTTTCTTAAATTAAGCTAGGCTTTTAATATCAAAAACAGTAACAATTACTGATCATTGTGCGTAATATTCTAAGATTAAACAAATCCCACTCGTTTCAAATTGAAGAGTAAACATAAATAGAAATGAACAAAAACAGGTTGCATATGCAGCATTAGGAAGGACGACTCTCCTGTCGTAAGACGGTACGTTGGGAATGCTTTTTTGATTCAAAGTTTAGCTGTTATTTAAAAGAAAACTATTCAACTCGAAACAAAAACAAGTACTGAACATTGTTCGTTTAATTCTACTGATTAATGAATAACCGTCAAGTTAGTAAAAACAATTATAAAACTTACGAAAATACGCTGCTTTGTAGTATTAGCACAGTGAAAGGATAAATTACCAATGTTCGAATGATTTTCTTAAATTAGCTAGGGCTTTTAATATCAAAAAAGTAACAATTACTGATCATTGTGCGTAATATTCTACTGATTAAACAAATCCCACTCGTTTAAAATTGAAGAGTAAACATAAATAGAAATGAACAAAAACAGGTTGCATATGCAGTATTAGGAAGGACGACTCTCCTGTCGTAAGACGGTACGTTGGGAATGCTCGTTTGATTCAAAGTTTAGCTGTTATATTAAAAGAAAACTATTCAACTCGAAACCAAAACAAGTACTGAACATTGTGCGTTTAATTCTACTGATTAATGGAATAACCGTCAAGTTAGTAAAAACAATTATAAAACTTACAAATCGTACCAATCGTAGTATTAGCAATGCAAATACCCCTGAAGTGAAAGGATAAATTACGAATGTTCGAATGATTTTCTTAAATTAAGCAAGGACTTTTAATATCAAAACCAGTAACAATTACTGATCATTGTGCGTAATATTCTACTGATTAAAAAATCCCAACTCGTTTCAAATTGAAGAGTAAACATAAATAGAAATGAACAAAAACAGGTTGCATATGCAGTATAAGGAAGGACGACTCTCCTGTCGTAAGACGGTACGTTGGGATTCTCGTTTGATTCACAGTTAAGCTGTTATATTAAAGAAAATTATTCAACTAGAAACAAAAACAAGTACTGAACATTGTGCGTTTAATTCTACTGATTAATGGAATAACCGTCAAGTTAGTAAAAACAATTATAAAACTTACGAAAATACGCTGCTAATTGTAGTATTAGCAATGCCAATACCCCTGTAGTGAAAGGATAAATTACCAATGTTCGAATGATTTTCTTAAATTAAGCTAGGGCTTTTAATATCAAAACCAGTAACAATTACTGATCATTTTGCGTAATATTCTACTGATTTAACAAATCCCACTCGTTTCAAATTGAAGAGTAAACATAAATAGAAATGAACAAAAACAGGTTGCATATGCAGTATTAGGAAGGACGACTCTCCTGTCGTAAGACGGTACGTTGGGAATGCTCGTTTGATTCAAAGTTTAGCTTTGATATTAAAAGAAAACTATTCAACTCGAAACAAAAACAAGTACTGAACATTGTGCGTTTAATTCTACTGATTAATGGAATAACCGTCAAGTTAGTAAAAACAATTATAAAACTTACGAAAATACGCTGCTAATTGTAGTATTAGCAATGCCAAAACCCCTGTAGTGAAAGGATAAATTACCAATGTTCGAATGATTTTCTTAAATTAAGCTAGGACTTTTAATATCAAAACCAGTAACAATTACTGATCATTTTGCGTAATATTCTACTGATAAATTAATCCCACTCGTTTAAAACTGAAGAGTAAACATAAATAGAAATGAACAAAAACAGGTTGCATATGCCGTATTAGGAAGGACGACTCTCCTGTCGTAAGACGGTACGTTGGGAATGCTCGTTTGATTCAAAGTTTAGCTTTTATATTAAAAGAAAACTATTCAACTAGAAACAAAAACAAGTACTGAACATTGTGCGTTTAATTCTACTGATTAATGGAATAACCGTCAAGTTAGTAAAAACAATTATAAAACTTACGAAAATACGCTGCTAATTGTAGTATTAGCAATGCCAATACCCCTGTAGTGAAAGGATAAATTACCAATGTTCGAATGATTTTCTTAAATTAAGCTAGGGCTTTTAATATC
Source organism: Daphnia sinensis (assembly GCA_013167095.2). Classification (NCBI taxonomy): domain Eukaryota; kingdom Metazoa; phylum Arthropoda; class Branchiopoda; order Diplostraca; family Daphniidae; genus Daphnia; species Daphnia sinensis. The sequence goes on along the minus strand of WJBH02000179.1, from coordinate 12,740 downwards.
AAAACCAGTAACAATTACTGATCATTGTGCGTAATATTCTACTGATTTACCAATCCCACTCGTTTCAAATTGAAGAGTAAACATAAATAGAAATGAACAAAAACAGGTTGCATATGCAGTATTAGGAAGGACGACTCTCCTGTCGTAAGACGGTACGTTGGGAATGCTCGTTTGATTCAAAGTTTAGCTGTTATATTAAAAGAAAACTATTCAACTAGAAACAAAAACAATTGCTGATCATTGTGCGTTTAATTCTACTGATTAATGGAATAACCGTCAAGTTAGTAAAAACAATTATAAAACTTACGAAAATACGCTTCTAATTGTAGTATTAGCAATGCCAATACCCCTGTAGTGAAAGGATAAATTACCAATGTTCGAATGATTTTCTTAAATTAAGCTAGGGCTTTTAATATCAAAACCAGTAACAATTACTGATCATTGTGCGTAATATTTTAGTGATTAAACAAATCCCACTCGTTTCAAATTGAAGAGTAAACATAAATAGAAATGAACAAAAACAGGTTGCATATGCAGTATTAGGAAGGACGACTCTCCTGTCGTAAGACGGTACGTTGGGAATGCTCGTTTGATTCAAAGTTTAGCTTTTATATTAAAAGAAAACTATTCAACTCGAAACAAAAACAAGTACTGAACATTGTGCGTTTAATTCTACTGATTAATGGAATAACCGTCAAGTTAGTAAAAACAATTATAAAACTTACGAAAATACGCTGCTAATCGTAGTATTAGCACAGTTAAAGGATAAATTACCAATGTTCGAATGATTTTCTTAAATTAAGCTAGGGCTTTTAATATCAAAATCAGTAACAATTACTGATCATTGTGCGTAATATTCTACTGATTAAACAAATCCCACTCGTTTCAAATTGAAGAGTAAACATAAAAAGAAATGATTAAAAACAGGTTGCATATGCAGTATTAGGTAGGACGACTCTCCTTTCGTAAGACGGTACGTTGGGAATGCTCGTTTGATTCAAAGTTTAGCTGTTATATTAAAAGAAAACTATTCAACTCGAAACAAAAACAAGTACTGAACATTGTGCGTTTAATTCTACTGATTTATGGAACAACCTTCAAGTTAGTAAAAACAATTATAAAACTTACAAAAATCGCTGCCAATCGTAGTATTAGCAATGCCAATACCCCTGTAGTGAGAGGATAAATTACCAATGTTCGAATGATTTTCTTAAATTAAGCTAGGATTTTTAATATCAAAACCAGTAACAATTACTCATCATTGTGCGTAATATTCTACTGATAAATTAATCCCACTCGTTTCAAACTGAAGAGTAAACATAAATAGAAATGAACAAAAACAGGTTGCATATGCAATATTAGGAAGGACAACTCTCCGGTCGTAAGACGGTACGTTGGGAATGCTCGTTTGATTCAAAGTTTAGCTGTTATATTAAAAGAAAACTATTCAACTCGAAACAAAAACAAGTACTGAACATTGTGCGTTTAATTCTACTGATTAATGGAATAACCGTCAAAATAGTAAAAACAATTATAAAACTTACGAAAATACGCTGCTAATTTTAGTATTAGCACAGCGAAAGGATAAATCACCAATGTTCGAATGATTTTCTTAAATTAAGCTAGGACTTTTAATAACAAAACCAGTAACAATTACTGATCAATTTGCGTAATATTCTACTGATAAATTAATCTCACTCGTTTCAAACTGAAGAGTAAACATAAATAGAAATGAACAAAAACAGGTTGCATATGCAGTATTAGGAAGGACGACTCGCCTGTCGTAAAACAATACGTTGGGAATGCTCGTTTGATTCAAAGTTTAGCTGTTATATTAAAAGAAAACTATTCAACTCGAAACAAAAACAAGTACTGAACATTGTGCGTTTAATTCTACTGATTAATGGAATAACCGTCAAGTTAGTAAAAACAATTATAAAACTTACGAAAATACGCTGCTAATTGTTGTATTAGCAATGCCAATACCCCTGTGAAAAGGATAAATTACCAATGTTCGAATGATTTTCTAAATTAAGCTAGGATTTTTAATATCAAAACCAGTAACAATTACTGATCATTTTGCGTAATATTCTACTGATAAATTAATCCCACTCGTTTTAAACTGAAGAGTAAACATAAATAGAAATGAACAAAAACAGGTTGCATATGCAGTATTAGGAAGGACGACTCTCCGGTCGTAAGACGGTACGTTGGGAATGCTCGTTTGATTCAAAGTTTAGCTGTTATATATCAAAGAAAACTATTCAACTAGAAACAAAAACAAGTACTGAACATTGTGCGTTTAATTCTACTGATTAATGGAATAACCGTCAAGTTAGTAAAAACAATTATAAAACTTACAAATCGCTGCATCAATTGTAGTATTAGCAATGCGAATACCCCTGGAGTGAAAGGATAAATTACGAATGTTCGAATGATTTTCTTAATTAAGCTAGGGCTTTTAATATCAAAACCAGTAACAATTACTGATCATTGTGCGTAATATTCTACTGATTAAACAAATCCACTCGTTTCAAATTGAAGAGTAAACATAAATAGAAATGAACAAAAACAGGTTGCATATGCAGTATTAGGAAGGACGACTCTCCTGTCGTAAGACGGTACGTTGGAATGCTCGTTTGATTCAAAGTTTAGCTGTTATATTAAAAGAAAACTATTCAACTCGAAACAAAAACAAGTACTGAACATTGTGCGTTTAATTCTACTGATTATGGAATAACCGTCAAGTAGTAAAAACAATTATAAAACTTACGAAAATACGCTGCTAATTGTAGTATTAGCACAGTGAAAGGATAAATTACCAATGTTCGAATGATTTTCTTAAATTAAGCTAGGACTTTTAATATCAAAACCAGTAACAATTACTGATCATTTTGCGTAATATTCTACTGATAAATTAATCCCACTCGTTTCAAACTGAAGAGTAAACATAAATAGAAATGAACAAAAACAGGTTGCATATGCAGTATTAGGAAGGACGACTCTCCTGTCGTAAGACGGTACGTTGGGAATGCTCGTTTGATTCAAAGTTTAGCTGTTATATTAAAAGAAAACTATTCAACTCGAAACAAAAACAAGTACTGAACATTGTGCGTTTAATTCTACTGATTAATGGAATAACCGTCAAGTTAGTAAAAACAATTATAAAACTTACAAAATCGCTGCTAATTGTAGTATTAGCAATGCCAATACCCCTGTAGTGAAGGATAAATTACCAATGTTCGAATGATTTTCTTAAATTAAGCTAGGATTTTTAATATCAAAACCAGTAACAATTACTGATCATTGTGCGTAATATTCTACTGATAAATTAATCCACTCGTTTCAAACTGAAGAGTAAACATAAATAGAAATGAACAAAAACAGGTTGCATATGCAGTATTAGGAAGGACACTCTCCGGTCGTAAGACGGTACGTTGGGAATGCTCGTTTGATTCAAAGTTTAGCTGTTATATTAAAAGAAAACTATTCAACTCGAAACAAAAACAAGTACTGAACATTGTGCGTTTAATTCTACTGATTAATGGAATAACCGTCAAGTAGTAAAAACAATTATAAAACTTACGAAAATACGCTGCTAATTTAGTATTAGCACAGCGAAAGGATAAATTACCAATGTTCGAATGATTTTCTTAAATTAAGCTAGGACTTTTAATATCAAAACCAGTAACAATTACTGATCATTTTGCGTAATATTCTACTGATAAAAAATCTCACTCGTTTCAAACTGAAGAGTAAACATAAATAGAAATGAACAAAAACAGGTTGCATATGCAGTATTAGGAAGGACGACTCTCCTGTCGTAAGACGGTACGTTGGGAATGCTCGTTTGATTCAAAGTTTAGCTGTTATATTAAAAGAAAACTATTCAACTCGAAACAAAAACAAGTACTGAACATTGTGCGTTTAATTCTACTGATTAATGGAATAACCGTCAAGTTAGTAAAAACAATTATAAAACTTACGAAAATACGCTGCTAATTGTTGTATTAGCAATGCCAATACCCTGAAGTGAAAGGATAAATTACCAATGTTCGAATGATTTTCTTAAATTAAGCTAGGATTTTTAATATCAAAACCAGTATCAATTACTGATCATTTTGCGTAATATTCTACTGATAAATTAATCCCACTCGTTTCAAACTGAAGAGTAAACATAAATAGAAATGAACAAAAACAGGTTGCATATGCAGTATTAGGAAGGACGACTCTCCGGTCGTAAGACGGTACGTTGGGAATGCTCGTTTGATTCAAAGTTAAGCTGTTATATCAAAAGAAAACTATTCAACTCGAAACAAAACCAAGTACTGAACATTGTGCGTTGAATTCTACTGATTAATGGAATAACCGTCAAGTTAGTAAAAACAATTATAAAACTTACAAATCGTATCAATCGTAGTATTAGCAATGCGAATACCCCTGTAGTGAAAGGATAAATTACCAATGTTCGAATGATTTTCTTAAATTAAGCTAGGGCTTTTAATATCAAAACCAGTAACAATTACTGATCATTGTGCGTAATATTCTACTGATTAAACAATCCCACTCGTTTCAAATGAAGAGTAAACATAAATAGAAATGAACAAAAACAGGTTGCTATGCAGTATTAGGAAGGACGACTCTCCTGTCGTAAGACGGTACGTTGGGAATGCTCGTTTGATTCAAAGTTTAGCTGTTATATTAAAAGAAAACTATTCAACTCGAAACAAAAACAAGTACTGAACATTGTGCGTTTAATTCTACTGATTTATGGAACAACCTTCAAAATAGTAAAAACAATTATAAAACTTACGAAAATACGCTGCTAATTGTAGTATTAGCACAGTGAAAGGATAAATCACCAATGTTCGAATGATTTTCTTAAATTAAGCTAGGACTTTTAATAACAAAACCAGTAAAAATTACTGATCAATTTGCGTAATATTCTACTGATAAATTAATCTCACTCGTTTCAAACTGAAGAGTAAACATAAATAGAAATGAACAAAAACAGGTTGCATATGCAGTATTAGGAAGGACGACTCTCCTGTCGTAAGACGGTACGTTGGCAATGCTCGTTTGATTCAAAGTTTAGCTGTTATATTAAAAAAAACTATTCAACTCGAAACAAAAACAAGTACTGAACATTGTGCGTTTAATTCTACTGATTAATGGAATAACCGTCAAGTTAGTAAAAACAATTATAAAACTTACGAAAATACGCTGCTAATTGTAGTATTAGCAATGCCAATACCCTGTAGTGAAAGGATAATTACGAATGTTCGAATGATTTTCTTAATTAAGCTAGGGCTTTTAATATCAAAACCAGTAACAATTACTGATCATTGTGAGTAATATTCTACTGATTAAACAAATCCCACTCGTTTCAAATTGAAGAGTAAACATAAAAAGAAATGAACAAAAACAGGTTGCATATGCAGTATTAGGAGGGACGACTCTCCTGTCGTAAGACGGTACGTTGGGAATGCTCGTTTGATTCAAAGTTTAACTGTTATATTAAAAGAAAACTATTCAACTAGAAACAAAAACAAGTACTGAACATTGTGCGTTTAATTCTACTGGTTAATGGAATAACCGTCAAGTTAGTAAAAACAATTATGAAACTTACGAAAATACGCTGCTAATTGTAGTATTAGCAATACCAATAACCCTGTAGTGAAAGGATAAATTACCAATGTTCGAATGATTTTCTTAAATTAAGCTAGGGCTTTTAATATCAAAACCAGTAACAATTACTGATCATTGTGCGTAATATTCTACTGATTAAAAAAATCCAACTCGTTTCAAATTGAAGAGTAAACATAAATAGAAATGAACAAAAACAGGTTGCACATGCAGTATTAGGAAGGACGACTCTCCTGTCGTAAGACGGTACGTTGGGAATGCTCGTTTGATTCAAAGTTTAGCTGTTATATTAAAAGAAAACTATTCAACTAGAAACAAAAACAAGTACTGAAAATTGTGCGTTTAATTCTACTGATTTATGGAATAACCGTCAAGTTAGTAAAAACAATTATAAAACTTACGAAAATACGCTGCTTATTGTTGTATTAGCAATGCGAATACCCTTGAAGTGAAAGGATAAATTACCAATGTTCGAATGATTTTCTTAAATTAAGCTAGGACTTTTAATATCAAAACCAGTAAAAATTACTGATCATTGTGCGTAATATTCTACTGATTAAACAAATCCACTCGTTTCAAATTGAAGAGTAAACATAAATAGAAATGAACAAAAACATTACTGAATGATGAGGCATGTGCATTAGGAGAAGGACACTTTCCTGTCGTAAGACGGTACGTTAGGAATGCTCGTTTGATTCAAAGTTTAGCTGTTATATTAAAAGAAAACTATTCAACTAGAAACAAAAACAAGTACTGAACATTGTGCGTTTAATTCTACTGATTTATGGAATAACCGTCAAGTTAGTAAAAACAATTATAAAACTTACAAAATCGCTGCCAATCGTAGTATTAGCAATGCCAATACCCCTGTAGTGAAATGATAAATTACGAATGTTCGAATGATTTTCTTAAATTAAGCTAGGACTTTTAATATCAAAACCAGTAAAATTACTGATCATTGTGCGTATATTCTACTGATTAACAAATCCAACTCGTTTCAAATTGAAGAGTAATCATAAATAGAAATGAACAAAAACAGGTTGCATATGCAGTATTAGGAAGGACGACTCTCCTGTCGTAAGACGGTATGTTGGAAATGCTCGTTTGATTCAAAGCTTAGCTTTTATATTAAAAGAAAACTATTCAACTCGAAACAAAAACAAATACTGAACATTGTGCGTTTATTCTACTGATTAATGGAATAACCGTCAAGTTAGTAAAAACAATTATAAAACTTACGAAAATACGCTGCTAATTGTAGTATTAGCAATGCCAATACCCCTGTAGTGAAAGGATAAATTACGAATGTTCGAATGATTTTCTTAAATTAAGCTAGGGCTTTTAATATCAAAACCAGTAACAATCACTGATCATTTTGCGTAATATTCTACTGACTAAGCAAATCCCTTTCGTTTAAAATTGAAGAGTAAACATAAATAGAAATGAACAAAAACAGGTTGCATATGCAGTATTAGGAAGGACGACTCTCCTGTCGTAAGACGGTACGTTGGGAATGCTTGTTTGATTCAAAGTTTAGCTGTTATATTAAAAGAAAACTATTCAACTAGAAACAAAAACAAGTGCTGAAAATTGTGCGTTTAATTCTACTGATTAATGGAATAACCGTCAAGTTAGTAAAAACAATTATAAAACTTACGAAGGTACGTTGCTAATTGTTGTATTAGCAATTCCAATACCCTTGAAGTGAAAGGATAAATTACCAATGTTCGAATGATTTTCTTAAATTAAGCTAGGATTTTTAATACCAAAACCAGTAACAATTACTGATCATTTTGCGTAATATTCTACTGATAAACAAATCCCACTCGTTTCAAATTGAAGAGTAAACATAAATAGAAATGAACAAAAACAGGTTGCATATGCAGTATTAGGAAGGACGACTCTCCTGTCGTAAGACGGTACGTTGGGAATGCTCGTTTGATTCAAAGTTTAGCTGTTATATTAAAAGAAAACTATTCAACTAGAAACAAAAAAAGTACTGAACATTGTGCGTTTAATTCTACTGATTTATGGAATAACCGTCAAGTTAGTAAAAACAATTATAAAACTTACGAAAATCGCTGCTAATCGTAGAATTAGCAATGCCAATACCCCTGTAGTGAAAGGTTAAGTTACGAATGTTCGAATGATTTTCTTAAATTAAGCTTATACTTGATTTTCTTAATTAAGCTTATACTTTTAATATCAAAACCAGTAACAATTACTGATCATTGTGCGTTTAATTCTACTGATTAATGGAATAACCGTCAAGTTAGTAAAAACAATTATAAAATTTACGAAAATACGCTGCTAATTGTAGTATTAGCAATGCCAATACCCCTGTGGTGAAAGGATAAATTACGAATGTTCGAATGATTTTCTTAAATTAAGCTAGGGCTTTTAATACCAAAACCAGTAACAATTACTGATCATTTTGCGTAATATTCTACTGATTAAAAAATCCCAACGTTTCAAATTGAAGAGTAAACATAAATAGAAATGAACAAAAACAGGTTGCATATGCCGTATTAGGAAGGACGACTCTCCTGTCGTAAGACGGTACGTTGGGAATGCTCGTTTGATTCAAAGTTTAGCTTTTATATTAAAAGAAAACTATTCAACTCGAAACAAAAACAAGTACTGAACATTGTGCGTTTAATTCTACTGATTAATGGAATAACCGTCAAGTTAGTAAAAACAATAATAAAACTAAACGAAAAAACAATCATGTATCAGTAACATCAGACTCTAATAAACATAATTTAGACACCGGGCGGTGGTATTCTCCAGTAGAAGTCTTGACGTACACCGATCGGACGACTCCATCTGGGCTGGGGATCACTCGGGTCACACGACCAATGGGCCAATGTCCTCTAGGAGAATTCGGGGCCACCACAAGCACGGTATCGTCCACTGCCAAATTCTTCTTATCGAAAAGCCATTTTCGACGGTCAGTGAGCGTGGGCAGGTACTCTTGAAGCCATCGGCGCCAGAAGTGTGTCGTCATGACTTGCATGGCCTCCCAATGTTTTCGAGAATACAGTTTCTCGTCCTCGATGACGTCGTCTTCTGTATTCGGCGAGTTCTGCACTAACAAAAAATGATTAGGCGTAAGTGGTTCGGGATCTCGAGGGTCCACACTTACGTATGTCAGTGGACGTCCGTTCAGCAATGATTCGGCCTGAATCACGAAACCACGTAAAAGCTCTTCGGTAAGCGGACGTGATTCCACAATGGCTTCTAGAGCCACCTTTGCTGATTTGACGAGGCTTTCCCAAACGCCTCCGAAATGTGGCGCTAATGGTGGTGAAATGCCACTCAATTTCTTGTTTTACCATTTGTCCGACAATATTCTGCTCCTTAAGACGCTCGATGCCTTGTTGAATTGCTTTGTCTCCAGCAACGATTTGCGTTCCATTGTCGCTATACACGACTGACGGACGACCTCTTCGAGCGGTGAACGAAGCGAAGGCGATCAGAAAGGAAGACAAGTCAAGCGAGGCTGCAACTTCCAAGTGTACCGCTCTAGTGTTGAGGCACGTTATCAGTAAAACATAACGTTTCACTTTGCGGCGAAAAATGGTGATGTTGCAGGGGCCGAAATAGTCCATTCCCACATGGGTGAAAGGACGCTGGAACGGAACAAGACGATGACGCGGAAGCGGGGCCATTAACGGAATGCAGGGAGTAGCTCTATGCCGTTTGCAAGTAAAGCACTTGTGCAGATACCTTTTGATAGCTACTCGTCCTTTGATGATCCAGTATTGAGACCTTATTGAGCTGAGAAGTCTTTCTGGAGATGGGTGGAACAGTAGATCATGCTCTCTCATGACGATTAAACGCGTGAGTGGATGATCATGGGGCAGGATTTTAGGATGCTTGATGTCGAACGAAAGAGGAGCGTAATTCAAGCGACCTCCTACTCGCAATATTCCTTCCTCATCCAGAAATGGCGATAAAGTTATCAGCGTCGAACTCAGTTTTAAAGGCCTTTTGTCCTTTAAAGCCTCTATTTCCTCAGAATAGATCTCCAATTGTACCGATTTGATGCAAAAATTGGCAGCGCGCTGAATGCATTTCACACCAATTCGCGAATTGTCACGATTCGACGATTTCAATTTCGAGTTGAAAATAAAACGAAGAACCCATGCAACAATTCGCATCACTAGATCATAGTTGGAATTTCGTTCCAATAATGAGCGGATCCTATTTTCTTCCGCGGGGCCGTAAACGAGCCCAATCCAGTTGGTGGCTGATACCTCTGGATCTTCGACAGAAGGTTCAGGAAGCTTAATAGTTATCGGCCAGGCTTTTTCTTCTTGCTGCAAGAAGGATGGGCCATTTACCCAACGATAATTGTCCATCATCTCATCAGGAAAAAGTCCTCTGCTGCACTCATCAGCTGGATTTTCGGTTCCTGGGACATGTCTCCATTGTGTTGGCTGAGAATGCTCTAAGATTTCAGATATTCGATTAGCGACGAACGTTTGAAAGCGACATGTCTTAGAGGTTATCCACTGAAGGACAGTTTTAGAATCAGACCAATAGATGATTTGATTGAGTGGAATACGTAGTGTCGATTGAATGAACTTCACAAGGCGTAGTGCCACAACTGCTCCTTGGAGTTCTAATTTCGGAACGGTTAACGGACGAAGGGGTGCCACGCGGGACTTTGACGTTACGAAATTTACAGCGACGACATTATTGCGATAGATTACTCGTAGATATACTACAGAGCCAAACCGACGGTGGATGCATCGCAAAAGGCATGCAGCTGAATATCTTGGATGTCACTGGACGAAGTTAAAGCTCGCGGGATCTTGAATGCTTCGAGCTGGCTAAGATTAGTCGTCCATTTGTTCCACTGGTGTTGAATTAGTTCGGGAACTTGGTCATCCCAGTCAACACCGACAAGCCATAATTCTTGAAGAATTCTTTTGGCGCTGAGGATCACTGGTGATAAAAACCCCAGTGGGTCGTACAAAGTGGACACTGCACTTAAGATCCGACGCTTAGTGCTGGCTTCGACGTCGGTTTTAACATCAAATATGAAGCTGTCGCTTTCGCTGTCATACAAAACGCCTAAGGTTCTCTCCGTAGGTAAATCTTCTAGATCCAGATTCAGGCGAGGTTGATTACGATCACCTTCTGGAACGCGAGACAGTACCCGTCGAGATGAAGAGAGCCATTGGTTCAGATGAAATCCTCCCTTTTTTAGCAACGCTGTGGAATCTTTGACCGCTCGACTAGCCTCCTCTTCAGTGTAAAAAGAATCCAGAAGATTATCTACATAGAAGTTCTTGTAGACTCGTTCAGCGGCTTCAGGAAATTCTTCACGATGTATGTCAGCAATATGTCGAAGCACTTGGGAGCAGATAAAGGGGGATGAAACTGATCCAAAGATTTGCCTCTGCATTTCATATACGGTGGGTCTTTTCCGCGAGCCAGGTGGACGCCACAGGAATCGTAGAGCGGAACGGTCTTCTTCCTTCACGCCAACTTGAAGAAACATTTGCTGAATATCCCCCGATAGGGACACCGGCTTTTCTCTAAAGAGTAGGAGGGTTGCACCTATATCGTTGATAAGGTTGGGACCCTTTAACAGCACTTCGTTAAGTGCAACTCCTTGGTACTTGGCCGAAGCATCGAAGACCACCCTCACCTTTTCGGGTTTCCGAGGATTTACAACTCCATGATGGGGAAGGTACCAATTTCTCCCAAAGTGCCCTTCAATTCACTCTCTTTGAGAGGCCGTGCGAATCCTTTTGCCACATAGTCATCGATAACGGCTTTGTATCTCTCCGCAAAGTTAGAATTGTGCGAGAATTTGTTTTCGATGGAGAAGAGACGACGCAATGCACTGTTGTAATTGTCGGGTAGTGCGATGTCATCTGAAACCCATGGTAGCCCTACTTCATACCTGGTTCCGTCGAATTGAATGGTTTCGTCGAATTTCTTTCTCGCTAGCGTATCTTCGGCTGATTCTAGCGGTTGAGCTGGAGTTACAATTGGAAAGCTTTCCGTTTCCCACAATTTCTCAACTTGCCGTAAGAGTAGCGATTCCGTCGGTGATTCTTGTACGTGGTAGCAGATTTTTTGCACCGTCAGCAGTGGTTTGTTTGAACGACAAACCGCTGAATCGTGCTCCTGCGTCCCTAACGTTAGATCGCCAACGCAAGTCCAACCAAATGGCGTCAGTATTCCAAAGGGAGCGTCGGTTCCAACCGGAGGAAGTCTTTCATCGAGACGTAAATGCAACCATTGATTTCCCGCGCCAATCAGGATAGTTGGTTCTCCAACTTCAACCAATTTTACGTCTTTAAGATGAGGGTAACGACTTCGGATCTCCATTAACTCCTTCGGTGGGCATGGTAACTTTAGGTACTGGGTCGGCACAGTAGAAACCTGCTTTAAATCAGCTTCGAAGGACCTATCACGAGCCTTAACAGTCAGACTGACCGTAGTTGACTGAAACTGCGGATCTTGGCCGTGAAACGACCCAAAGGAGACATGCTTTGCATTTCCTTTGCATTTCAGCTGTCTAGCTACATCCTCTCGAATCAAGTTAACGGTCGCTCCTGGATCTAGAAAAGCGAAAGTTTCTATTTCCATCCCGTTTGCTTGAAGTAACACCGGAACGATAGCCAGGGAAGTGTTTATGGCCGTGTCCCTGTTTTTAATGGTCATTGCTCGACCATCCGACGATTTCGATGATGGCTGACTTGCGTTTTTTGCTGTTGAAGCATTCGCGGGATAAACTCGAGGCGCTCCGTGCAATAGAGGGTGGTGCCGTTGACCACAGTTACCAATGTTGCAAAAGATTTCGGTAGGGCACTCGGTTCCCCGATGGGTTCCAATCAGACACCTAAAACACAATCGTTTCACCTTTACCCATTCCACTCTAGCTGTGACGTCTAGATCCTTGAATGTGGAACAGGTTTTGATCGAATGTGCGTTATCACAGTAGAGACATTTCTTGATAACGCCTTTCTTCAGCGACGACGAGTTATTTTCCGAAGGATGACCTGGATGTTGATTCTTGACCGGCGGAGATGTGGAAGTGTGAAAAACGACAGGACCTTTACCAAAGAGAG